>CM053033.1:120664251-120864251 GCA_028564925.1 Lithobates sylvaticus
CGTTTATTAATGTACCAATTAAAAAGATAGAACAGGCCAGCTTTTATACTTAGTATTATATATTGTGACTGTATTAGTGAATTTGTAGACTTGTTTGAATGAAATTGTCTTTTAAAAATGTCAAACCCTCCCCCGCAGTGTAACAAAGTAAAATGCTTCCTTCCAGCCCCTCTCTGGAGATCTTCACTGCCTAGTGCTGTACAAAAAAAAACGTCCTGGCTGGGCCCTTCGCATATTTACTCATGGCAGACCCAGCAATAGGAATGAATGGGGCAAACAGCACGCATTTGCATTGGATGCACAACCCGTCCAAGCTGTTCTTTAATGCAAAGGATTTAGCGCCAAGCAGGGCCACACAGTGAAAGACTCAAGAAAAGGGCAGTTGCAAGTATATTTCTATAGGTTTAATTGAGGGCAAGCACAATCCTAAACCCACACCTCAACTGTATAAAAATTTGTCAGGAAACATCCATGAATTGGTTGGGGTATGACCACGTAAAAAGATGTAAAGTTCAAATAGTGCTTGTTGACTTTTATAGACTGGTTCAGAGTACAGCTACATCCACCTGTACACCCGCCATACCTAAAACGTGCAGCTTGTTAGCCACATATAAGTTTTGAGAATGACACAAATATTAATTTTCACAAACTCTGCTGCTTCACTGCTTTTAGATCTTTTTGGCAGATGTTACTATTATATACTGAAGTATAATTACAAGCATTTCAGAAGTGTCAAAGGCTTTCATTGACAATTACATTAAGTTTTTTTTTGCAAAGAGTCAATATTTGCAGTGTTGACCCTTTATTTTTCAAGACCTCTGAAACTTGCCCTGGCATGATGTCAGTCAACTTCTGGGCCACAGCCTGACTGATGGAAGACCATTCTTGTATAATCAATGCTTGGAGTTTGCCAGAATTTGTGGGGTTTTTTGTTCACCCGCCTCTTGAGGATTGAGAACAAGATGTCAATGGGGTTAAGGTCTGGGGAGTTTCCTGGCCATGGACCCAACCTTTCGATGATTTGTTCCCCAAGCCACTTAATTATCACTTTTGCTTTATGGCAAGGTGCTCCATGATGCTGGAAAAGGCATTGTTCATCACCAAACTGTTCTTGGATGGTTGGGAGAAGTTGCTCTCGGAGGATGGTTTTGTACCATTCTTTATTCATGGCTGTGTTCTTAGACAAAATTGTGAGTGAGCCCACTCCCTTGGCTGAGAAGCAACCCCCACATATGAATGGCCTCAGGATGCTTTACTGTTGGCATGACACCACAGGACTGATGGTATCGCTCACCTTTTCTACTCCAGACAAACAGACAATCGGAAAGGGGATTCAGAGAAAATTACTTTACCCCAGTCCTCAGCAGTCCCTGTACCCTCTGCAGAATACCAGTCTGTCCCTGATGTTTTTCCTGGAGAGAAGTGGCTTCTTTGCTGCCCTTCTTGACACCAGGCCATCCTCCAAAAGTCTTCTCCTCACTGTGCGTGCAGATCACACCTGCCTGCTGCCATTCCTGAGCAAGCTTTGCACTGGTGGTGCCCCGAACCCACAGCTGAATCAACTGTAGAAAAAGGTCCTGGCACTTGCTGGACTTTCTTGGGCACCCTGAAGCCTTCTTTGCAAATGCAGTGGAAGGTTTTTTTTTATGGGATTAAGTTAATTTTCATGGCATAGAGGGATTTTGCAATTGCAATTCATCTGGTCACTCTTCATAACATTCTGGAGTATATGTAAAATTGCCATCATAAAAACTGAGGCAGCAGACTTTGTGAAAATTAACATTGTTGTCATTCTCAAAACTTTTGGCCAAGGCTGTACTTTGAGCAGTGCTATATTTGCATAGGTATTTATGTCTTAGCAGTGTCTATCAGCACTCTCCAGCTTTAGATAAGGCTGCATTCCTACATTATGGAAGGCCTAGTACTAGAGAAGTGGAACAAGTCACTGACCCCTCCCTTCTGCAGGCAGCTGATAACACAGACCTACAGCTAGGAGCTCTCACGTGGTCTTCTATAAGTATTTACTAAAGCCATTTAGGACCAAAATTGCTGCGTTATTGATGATCATTATTCCAACAGCTGCAGAAACATGCCTAGGAAGTGCCCTAAAAAAGGGGTTGGTTGTATAGGCATTTAGTACTGCACCACGTAACACCTAGGTTGCAAACATTTGGAAATAATTAGAAGGGACCACTTGAAGAGCTTTAAATTAAAAATTCAGTGTATGAAGCATTGCTGCCTGTTGGACATGTGGGGGTAAGACCAAAAGTGGTGTGGCCATAGACATTGGTGTGTCCTCATGACATTTCCACCGATGCTTCGCTATGTTTTAGGCTGGGTTCACAGCAGGAGTCCGGTGCGGCTCTGTTCACCGTTTCAGGTATGAATTCAGCACAAATTTTTGTCTGAATTCGGACCTGAAAACAGACCAGGGCTCCTGTGCAAATCACTCCATAGAGAGCCAGTCACAATCTCCTGCTGTGCAAATTGGATGCAGGGAAGCCCACATGAAATTCACAATAGTGTGAACCCAGCCTTAAACTAAGGCTTTGATGTAGAGTATGCATAAGCTCCATCATTGGGATCCGGAGGAGTAATAAAATTCAATTTTAATGTGTCAGTAAGTTAAAATAAATTTCATATTGTTGGTGTCAGTGGGAGTAAAGGAAGCCATGTTTGTATTGGTGGGAGTAATAATCCTTTCACTGGTGTCCGTCCACCTGACCATGTGCAGGACTGGAACATACAGAATCCAGTCCAACATCCAAGTGTCCAGGATCCTGAGACTGTCCTGCAGAAATCAGGATACTTGGCAACTATGTACCACTTGTATACATCCAAGCTTGGTGCTACTGAGGGAAGGACAAAAATACATCCTCTAAAGCTGGGTTCACACTATGTGTGGCTGCAGGGCACCGTTTCAGGTCCAAATTAGGTCATCATTTTTGCCCGAATTCGGACCTGAAAATGCCCCGGAGATGTGTGAACCGGCTCCATTGAGAGACGGTCACACTCTCCTGTCATGTGCATTGGATGTGGCGAAACCCACATCCAATTCAACTAAGTGTGAACCCAGCCTAATGCCCTGTACACACGATTGGACATTCCAACAACAAAATCCATGTTTTTTTTCTGACGGATGTTGGCTCAAACTTGTCTTGCATACACACGGTCACACAAAGTAGGTCGGAAATTCCGAACGTCAAGAACGCTGTGACGTACAACGCATACGACGAGCCGAGAAAAAAATTCAATAGCCAGTGCGGTTCTTCTGCTTGATTCCGAGAACACGTGGCACTTTGTGCAGCAGAATTGTGTACACACAATCACAATTTCCAACAACGGATTTTGTTGTCGGAAAAATTGAGAACCAGCTCTCAAATTTTGTCACACGGTCAGAATTTCCGACAAAAAGCTCCCATTGAACATTTTCTGTCAGAAAATCCAACCGTGTGTACGGGGCATAAGTGTGTTATTTGCAAGTTTACCAGGTAAAAATAAAGCAACAAAAAGCTTGAAAAATAAAAACTATAATAACCACCACATCCAAGTGTAATAATAAGCTGCGATATATTACATTTTGGTTTTGGGTTAAGATGCCCTTTAAATGCACCAAATAAATTAGCAACCTTACATGGCTTATTTCCACCTTACAGTTGAATAAACCTCATTATACTCCTTAGGATTAGAAGATACAATGTGCCTTGTAGTAGCAGTCCGTCTAGCCTGATACTTGGCTACATTACAGTGCCAGCAGTTCATTCATAGTTCAGCCATATTAATGGGCAATTCATGTGCACAGACTGGACAGATTTGCCAAGCCTACAGCTGCTGTCATCCGACATGTTTTACGGCGTATTAAACATTTGCACCATGCGAGCAATTCCTCTCTGCTATGCAGGGACACAGGGAGAAGTATCCTGAAGGCCTGATAAAAGACATTCCACTAAGAATATTTATAGACTTGCAATGCAATCGCTTAGCACTTTCTACTGGACGGCCTGGACGGAGCTCCTGAAATGTGTCACAAAGGTGTAAGAAGCACACTAGGCTTCCCGGGATCCAGATAATTATTCCAGCATGCCGCACCTTATTACAGATTAACTAACTAGTGTTTCAGATCTGAGAAACAAATTGCAGCTTAGTGGAGTATGGATGTGCCAGGGTTGTATATATTCCCCATGGGCTACAACAGGGGTGCCCAACCAGTGGCCCGCGGAGCCCTCTGATGTGGCCCGCGACCTCCTGCTCTGGGATGGCTGGTTGGCAAGCCCAGATCACGATCCGTCATCCTAGAGCATCTGTGTTGTGAATGAAGCTGGCAGTGGAGAAAGCAAGCGGCTGCGGAGAAGAGCCACATAAGCCGATGCTTCCTGTATAGCACTGGCTCTTGTCACAGGCCGAGTGATACCAAATATGGCCATATCTGTTCTGCAGTGGGTACTGGGCGGCTTTCAAACTGATCTGCAGGTGCCCCGCCTACCTCCAATCCACTAAAAAAAAAAAAAAAATTAGGGGATCAATCCCCTTCCGCCTGGGTAGATCAGATCAAAGGGCCCATAGAGTAGAGTGGGCTGTGTCCGTGTCTGCTCTCCATATGCTGAGTGGACACAGACCTGGCTCCACTCATTGGGGCCCATGACCAGTTACCAAGTCACTTAAAGAGGGACTGTACCTGCAAAAAAAAAAATGTTTTAAAAGCCAGCAGCTACAAATACTGCAGCTGCTGACTTTTAATAAATGGACACTTACCTGTCTCCCAGTTCCAGCGGTGTCGGCAGCAGAGGCCGATCAATCGCTCGGCTCTCTGCTGTTGCCATTCTCGGTGAGGGAATTAGGAAGGGTCGCCTTTGCGGCTTCACTTCCCGGTTCCCTACTGTGCGCGAGTGAGTCGCGCGGCGCAATGAGAATCTTCTGCACAGCGCGCCGGGACAGGAAGTGACGTAAACTCCCGTGGGAGTTTATGCCCGGAAATGGGTGCAGATACCTGTCTTAGACAGGTATCTGCACCCCCTTCCCCCTGAAAGGTGCCAAATGTGACACCGGAGGGGGAAGGGGGGGGCGGGTTCAGAAAAACGGAAGTTCCACTTTAGGGTGGAATCCCGCTTTAAGTGGCCCTCGCTCTTCAAAAGACTGGGCATCCCTGGGCTACAAGATCATCACACTCTGAAAGAGAAAACGGTCACGTTGCTCATTAGGGGTAAAATAATAAGGTGTGTGGATGTTCTTATAGTAGTGACCGACATGACTGTCCTAATATTCAGCCTGCGCTGGTTTGTAGAAAAATTGTCTCCAAAGAAGAATTCCAGGTATGGACATTTTATACAGTTACATTGGTCCAGCTTGGACCAATGTAAATACACTATATTGCCAAAAGTATTGGGACACCTGCCTTTACACGCACATGAACTTTAATGGCACCCCAGTCTTAGTCCGTAGGGTTCAATATTGAGTTGGCCCACCCTTTGCAGCCATAACAGCTTCAACTCTTCTGGGAAGGCTGTCCAAAAGGTTTAGGAGTGTGTCTATGGGAATGTTTGATCATTCTTCCAGAAGCGCATTTGTGAGGTCAGGCACTGATGTTGGAGGAGAAGGCCAACATCACTCTCCACTCTAATTAATCCCAAAGGTATTCTATCAGGTTGAGGTCAGGACTCTGTGCAGGCCAGTCAAGTTCCTCCACCCCAAACTCACTCATCTATGTCTTTATAGACCTTGTTTGTGCCCTGGTGTGCAGTCATGTAGGAACAGGAAGGGACCATCACCAAACTGTTCCCACAAAGTTGGGAGCAGGAAATTGTCCAAAATGTCTTGGAATGCTGAGGCCTTAAGAGTTCCCTTCACTGGAACTAGGGGCCAAGGCCAACCCCTGAAAAACAACCCCACACCATAATCCCCCCTCTACCAAATGATTTGGACCAGTGCACAAAGCAAGGTTCATAAAGACATGGATGAGCGAGTTTGGGGTGGAGGAACTTGACAGAGTCCTGACCTCAACCCGATAGAACACCTTTGGGATGATTTAAAGCGGAGACTGCGAGCCAGGCCTTCTCATCCAACATCAGTGCCTGACCTAACAAATGGTCAAACATTCCCATAGACACACTCCTAAACCTGATTGGATGGGGTAAAGAGTGCCCCGCCTTTCCACCTTGTCCAATCAAAGAATGCACATGCATTTATTCACAAGATGCAAAGTCAAGCCTCTGACCTCCTGTGTTCACAATGCATTAGGACAGCTGCTCGGCACGGGTAAATTAAAAATCAGTAGCAGTGTTTACTTCAGTGATTTCCAGCTACCAGGGGGATCAAGCAGGTAGGTTATGAACTTTACCCACTTACATACTTAGTAGTACTTATTAGGGGTGCAACGGATCAAAAAACTCACGGATCGGATCGATCCTCGGATCAGAGTCACGGATCGGATCATTTTTCGGATCAGCAAATAATAATTGAATTTGCAAAAACCTGTGAAAATTCCACCACCATATAGTCCCCACTGTAATGTCCACATCATCTCCCCCACTGTAATATTGTCTGAGTATGGCTGGGTAATGCAGAGTATGGCGACCCGTTCGGATCACGGATTGGCGACGATCCGTTGCACCCCTAGTACTTATACTGCTGCAGGTCGGCTCTCCTGCGCGAACCGACATACCTCTACGTCGGTCTGTCCATGCGAGATTGCGGGAGCGTGCCCACGGGTCCGGCGGACTGGATGTCCACTGGCCTCCCGCTGTATACAGAGGCAGAACAGGGAACTACCATTGTAAACAGGGAGGATCCCCGTTCTGACAGAGGACAGGCAGCCTACAGTTAAAACACACTGAGGGAACACATTTAACCCCTTGATCGCCCCCTAATGTTAACCCCTTCCCTGTCAGTGTCATTTATATATTGATAAGTGCATTTTTATAGCACTGATCAATGCAAAAATGTCACTGGTCCCCAAAAAGTGTCATTCTGCCGCAGTCCCGGAATTTTTCGCAGATCGCCGCCATTATTAGTAAAAACAATAAAATAAAAAAAAAATGAAAGTCCCTAAATCTATTCCATAGTTTGTAGACGCGATAACTTTTCTGCAAACCAATCAATACACACCTATTGCAATTTTTTTTTACCAAAAATATGTAGAATACATATTGGCCTAAACTGATGAAGAAATTTGTTGTTTATTTTAGATTTTTTTTTTTTATTGGATATGTAATATAGCAGAAAGTAAAAAAAGTTGATTTTTTTTCTAAAAATTGTCACTCTTTTTTTTGTTTATAGCGCAAAAAAAAAAAAAAAAAAAGGACATCAATTTTGTCACACGACCACGCAATTGTCAGTTAAAGCGATGCAGTGTCGTATCAGAAAAAATGGCCTGGTCATTAAGACTACAAATCCTTCCGGGGCTTAAGTGGTTTAAAAATAAAAGTACAAAAGGCTGCAACGCATCAGAGGGGCGTGGTTCGCTGACATGACACTGAAGATCGGTCTGGTAACATGCAGCACAGACTTGTCTATGAATACAACTTTATTTGTTTGCGCACGTGTGAGTGGATTGTTTTTTTTTTTTTTTTTTTTAATTAATAAAATAAAATCGATGTGCACTATGAAGTTCTTCATGTTTCTATATGAGCTTCTGAGTCCCTTGAAGGAAGAGCCCTATCTGGAGAGGAGAGATGTTGACAATCCACCTCTTATTTACTGGTGAGGTTCAACATAGGAGTAGGGGGTGAGGGCACATCCTTGAGTAAACCTGGGTGACGTGTGTGGAAGGCATCACAGGACTGTTGTGTCCCTTTTATGGTGTCATTATTCTGACAGGCATCACATGTGATTCTTTGCAGTGAGATTTGAGACAATTCCGTTTGTATGGGCTCAAATCGCAATGCAAAGGTATCGGTACTCGTACTTGGCCATAAAAAATAAAAAAAAACGGTACTGACGCAACCCGAATTGGTATATAATGAATTGCACAGATTGTTTGAGCATGTTTATGTATTGAGCACTATATTTGGCATTTTATATGTTGTGACTGCACATTTAGTAGTGGGAGCTGATCTGGTGGGATCATTAGAATAGTATTAGGGGTGGCGTGGGGATATTTCATTTTTAATTCAGCTTCCAAGTAAAAGGATCACTTAGTGGGAAAACATTATGGTTAGTAAAAACCACATGAAATGCACATGGCACATGTTCGAATGATGTAATCCACAGTGACTCATCGTGGTTTGGCCGCCACATTATTCCCTCGGTTTTGTAAAGGGAAACTGAGAGGACAGAACTATGGAGCTCCCATTGCTGACTTGTGTATAGAAGATGCACGCTCTGCTAATATCACTTATAGAATCCATCACCTATAATAGGCCAGTAGTGTCAGGACTTGGAATACGTGTATCTGTGTCCTTCCCAGAGTTTGCATCTTCAAAAACTGGCTAGCAAAAGCAGTGGGATGTTTGGTTTTAGCATGGACCTGAGCATTGCTTCCTCCACTTATCCAAACCCAACATATCCCCCCAATGGATTATGCAACCCTGGAAACTAAATGTTAATCTCACTTGAACTTTAAAGTGATACTAAAGTCTTGTTTCTTTTGTTAAGAACAAACATGTTATACTTACCTGCCCTGTGCAGCGATTTTACACAAAGCAGCCCTGATCCTCCTCTTCGGAGCTCCTGGTCCCTCCCTCCTGTTGAGTGCCCCCACAGCAAGCAGCTTACTATGGGGGGCACCCAAGCCGGGTCACAGCTCCATGTGTCCATTAAGACACAGAGCCGCGGCCTGACCCCGTCTTTCTCTCCTCATTGGCTGACTGACTTTGATTGACAGCAACGGGAGCCAATGTCTTTGAGCTTTCTGTCTCAGCCAATAAGAAGGGGAGTCCTGGGCAGCCGAGACACTGCTGCAACATCACTGGATCTAGATGGGGTTCTGGTAAGTATTAGGGGGGCTGATGCACACAGTTGGAGCTTAGAGGGGGGTGGGGACGACGACAGTGATATCAACCCCTCCATCATGTTACAGTGATTGTGACTAGCAATATAATCACTGGGCCCTATGGGAATACATTGCTGCAAATGACAAGCCTAGCATTTGGTTCGCAGTTGCAGCACTGGCCCATTCACTGCTGCCAACTGTGACAGGGGGTAAAATTATTATTGTCCTGCAAAGCGCTGTGGGGGGGGGGGGGGGGGGCTGCAGCTCAAGCACCTAGTTTTACCAGTCCCAAGGGTTTTATTCTTTCATCTGAAGTGAATGTACAATAGATGTAAAGAACTGCGTACAACTCACATTTTTCAATGCACTGGCTCTGGTGCACTTTGACTGCATGCATAGCACATTCAGGGTGTGCAACCCCTGTAAGAATCACTTGCATGTTGTAATGGCAACCAAGCAGTGTACAATCTGCCTGTGTGTGAAAAAGTCACGTGACATGTGACGAAACGCGTCCATTACAACATCCAAGTGATCCTTAAGGGGGCTGCACACCCTGAATGTGGTATGCATGCAGTCTGAGTGCACCAGAGCCAGTGCACTGAAAAATGTGAGTGGACACAGTGGATATACCAATTAAGGATCCACCTACCTACCAGAGGTTTTTAAGCCCCTTAAAGGGGAAGGCGCAAGTTGACCTGCAGAAGGTAAAAAATAGAGGTGGGCGCATAATTTGGAAGGTGGCAGGCAACAAAGAAGTCCGGCTCTGTAATGCTCACTCCTGTCTGTGAATAACAAATCAGTGCAGACACTAGATTCGAACAGCCCAGAAGGTGCAGAGGTAGCCGGCTCAGTCTGGCATTGACAAAATGACGATTGACCCTCAGCAGAGATTCTGGTCTGCAAGTCATTCTCTATGATGTCAGCAACATCTACTTCCCACCCGCCAATATCTACTCCCTACCCGCCAATATCTACTCCCTACCCGCCAATATCTACTCCCCACCCACCCACCATACAGATCTTTGCAAACTCCCAGATGAAATGACTTTAATATTTTATATCTACATATTATTTTAGGGTCCATTCGCACTATTGCATTATGAGCCATTATTTTGAACGGCACTCAATGTACCTAGACAATGCAGCACAACACTTCTAGAACCATCTGTACATTATTACATACTTCAGGAAAAATAACACACATCAGTTTAAAAATGAATGGGCTCCTAAAATAAGTCCTATACATGACACAACACTGAAATCTAGAGAACGTTCCAGAACACAGACCGATCCTATTATGGGCACATGACTATTTTGGAAACAATATTTTCCCAGGGTTCTGGTAATTGAAGGACATACAGAGTGTCTATCTAGTCAGGTAAAACCAGTTTTGCAGCCACAACTCAGGAATCAGATGAGAGAGAATAATAAACTCCAGGGTTAGTCTATAATTTTCAACAGGTTCTCAGTTATTACTTACAGCATCTCACAAAAGTGAGTACACCCCTCACATTTTTGTAAAAATTTTATTATATCTTTTCATGTGACAACACTGAAGAAATTACACTTTGCTACAATGTAAAGTAGTGAGTGTACAGATTGTATAACAGTGTAAATTTGCTGTCCCCTCAAAATAACTCAACACACAGCCATTAATGTCTAAACCGCTGGCAACAAGAGTACACCCCTTGGGCACAATTAGCCATTTTCCCTCCCCAATGTCATGTGACTTGTTAGTGTTACAAGGTCTCAGGTGTGAATGGGGAGCAGGTGTGTAAAATTTGGTGTTATCGCTCTCACTCGCTCATACTGGTCAGAACATGGCACCTCATGGCAAAGAACTCTCTGAGGATCTGAAGAAAGAATTGTTGCTCTACATAAAAATGGCCTAGGCTACAAAATTGTCAAGACCCTGAAACTGGGCTGCAGCATGGTGGTCAAGACCATACAGCGGTTTAACAGGACAGGTTCCACTCAGAACAGGCCTCACCATGGTCCACCAAAGAGGTTGAGCGCATGTGCTCAGCATCATATCCAGAGGTTGTCTTTGGGAAATGGACATATGAGTGCTGCCAGCATTGCTGCAGAGGTTGAAGGGGTTGGGGGTCAGTCTGTCAGTGCTCAGACCATAGGCTGCACACTGCTTCAAATTGGTCTGCATGGCTGATGTCCCAGAAGGAAGCCTCTTCTAAAGATGAGGCACAAGAAAGCCCACAAACAGTCTGCTTAAGACAAGCAGACTAAGGACGTGGATTACTGGAACCATGTCCTGTGATCTGATGTGAGCAAGATAAACTTGTTTGGGCAACCAGGTGAGGAGTACAAAGACAAGTGTGTCTTGCCTACAGTCATGCCTGGTGGTGGGAGCGTCATGGTCTGGGGCTGCATGAGTGCTGCCGGGACTGGGGAGCTTCAGTTCATTGAGGGAACCATGAATGCCAACATGTACTGTGACATACTGAAGCAGAGCATGAGCCCCTCCCTTCAGAGACTGGGCTGCAGGGCAGTATTCCAACATGATAACGACCCCAAATACACCTCCAAGACGACCGCTGCCTTGCTAAAGAAGCTGAGGGTAAAGGTGATGGTTTGACCAAGCATGTCTCCAGACCTAAACCCTATTGAGCATCTGTGGGGCATCCTCAAATGGAAGGTGGAGGAGGGCAAGGTCTCTAACATCCACCAGCTCCGTGATGTTATCATGGAGGAGTGGAAGAGGACTCCCGTGGCAACCTGTGAAGCTCTGGTGATCTCCATGCCGAAGAGGGTTAAGGCAGTGCTGGAAAATAATGGTGGCCACAAAAAATATTGACACTTTCGGCCTAATTTGGACATATTTACTTAGGGGTGTACTCACTTTTGTTGCCAGCGGTTTAGACATTAATGGCTGCATGTTTAGTAATTTTGAGGGGACAGCAAATTTACACTGTTATACAAGCTGTACACTCACTACTTTACATTGTAGAAAAGTGTAATTTCTTCAGTGTTGTCACATGAAAAGATATAATAAAATATTTACAAAAATGTGTGGGGTGTACTCACTTTTGTGAGTCACTGTATATATTACGTAATTGGTGGGTCAGCTTGGCACCATGTTATACCCCATATAATGGATGTAACATGGGTTAAAAAGTGGAGTTGGCCTTATAGGCTCGGTTAATCCATGCGAAAAAGAAGGGACCTGTGCGAGTTTGGTCTGAATGTGATGCTAATTCAGCCATAGTATCTGTATGGCTGAATTTGAATTGCACAGAGATTGCATGTGATTTGCTTTGCAGTGCGAATCACATCCGATGTCGGACATCGCTGCAGTGTGAATCGCCACTTAAAGCCCGACTGAAGCCTCACTTTAAATCAGCAAAATAATATATTTCAGATGCTTTCATTATAGAGCAGCCACAGTCACATGGAGAAGAGCCTGTCAAAGCTGCAGAACTGGACCCTTATTCTACAGCTGCGATTTCTTTGCCGAGTTTAGACACGCCCCCTGATGGATCAGAGCTGGAGCTCTCCAATCAGCACGATGTAATGGAAATGTTTTTATTTTTTTAGCTGATTGAGGGTTTAATTGGACTTGATATAATCCCTTCTATTGTCAAGTACAAAATGTAATATATTGCAGTGTAACTGCTGGTTCACATCTATGCGGTTTCAAAGTTGCGCAAATGACAGCCGACCTCCCGTGCGACTTCCTTGCAGCTTCATTAACAGAAGCCAATGTAAGTCGTGATGAAGTTTCCCAAAAGTAGTACAGGAACCCTTTGAGTTGCAGCAGTTTAGAATAGTTCCATTGCTGTTAATCAGGTGCGACTTGTCATGTGACTTTAAACTCTCAAGTCGCATTACAAGTCACGATGAATCGGCACTTAGGCTCCTTGTGACTGTGTAGTGAAATGAAAAACAATGTTATCTTCCTTCCAAAACATCTTCTGTAAACTAAAAAAAAGTTTCCTGGATTTTTATTTATTTTTTATTGTTGTTTTGAAATTTAGCAGTTAGCATCAAACATAAAAATAAACTTTTGAATAATCTAAAGCTCTAGGCAAATATCAGTCAAAGCAAATACTGCAAGTCGAACAGGCTAACAATTAGGCCTCATGCACACTGGACATTTTTTGACATTTTTGGCTGTAGACCTTTTTTTCTACAGTCATTAAACTCCCCATCATGTTATCCTATGTGTCCATGCACACATAGACTGTTATCAGCAGTTTTGGGCAGTGGCGTTTTTGAGCAGTAAAAAAAAAAAAAAAACCCCAAAACTAGTGGGTTCCGAGAGACGTTTTTTCAGCTGTAAAAAAAAGACGCTAAACTGCCAACGCAGAAAAACGCTATTGCAAAAACGTTGAAAAACTCACTGCAAAGCTACTGACGTTTTTATAACGTTATTTTAACGTCCCGTGTGCATGAGGCCTTAAAAGCCAGCAACTCCCCGAATAACCGAGGAGGAACCCTCCCATCATTAAAAGTTGAAATAAACTTCCATTTGAGTGACATGATGGATTTACATTTGTGTATACTCTGCTTTTACCCAACTGCTGCAAAACAACAGTTGAAAGAAGAATAGATATATACAGAAAAAAAATAAAAAAGGGCACACAGAGGAGCAAAGGACAAACATGGGAAAAAGTCAGATTTTTTTTTCTGCAAATCCAGCCTGAGAGCGTCACAGCTGGTCAGATTTTATTACAAAATATATTTAAATTTAAAAAAAAAAATAAAAAAAATAAATCGAAATGGGGAAAAAAAGCTCCACCAACACAAAAGCCAGAATTATTAAACAGATCCCTGCGATACATTTCAGTGAATTCTACTCTCCAGGCAGGTCCTCGGCCTTAATAACGGGTGCGGTATTTGGCAGCAATGTGTTGTGGACTGATTGCTGCAGTGAAGATCCAAATCCCGCCCTGAGTACTGCAGAAAAGTCCCGTAGGAAGGTCTCCTCCTAATGTATCAGGTGCTGCGTCAGAACCAGCACAGCACATTTCACTGCACCAAGCCCGACTCCAATCTTCATTATTAATGATTTACAGGATGCCATTTCCTGTAATGCAAGTGGTGCTAAATGTAATGTAACCATTATGTTCTGGACGAAGACAGAACTGACAACTACATCAAGCTGCTCTCACAGAACGTCTGCTTTGCTAGATCTCAAATATAATTGCCAGAGGACTGTAAATGCTGCTGTATTAGTAAACCTGTTAAAACGTAGTGTTTGATGAAATAAGGAGGTAAAAGCTTTAGATACGTACATTCAATAGCCACAAGGGATATTAGTTGCGCACCAAATGCTTTTGCAAACCCAGCTATTACCTTGTAGAAGGAGCAGTGATCTCATCACTGTGCGTGTGCAGAAAGCAGAGCTGTGGGAGGGGCCCAGTGGGCTCCACCCACTAAGAGTTGCCTGCAGAAAACTACAGGAGGGGGCGGAGACAAGACCAGTCACCCTGCACAAGGAGAGAGAGCAGCAGTGACCAGTCTTTAATATGGGAGCTCCTACACAAAGGGAAAGGCCCCTTTCACACGTGCGGACTGTATGTCCGTTTTTCATCCATCCGTTTTCGGATGAAAAACGGGCATACATGCACCCCTATGAGATAGCAGGTGTCAGCGGATGCCGTTATCGTCCGATTCTGCAGACGGAGGAAAACCCTATTTTTCCATCCATCTGCAGAGCGAATCGGATGAACACGGACAGACGGTCCGTGTTCATCCGATCCCCCATAGAGGAGAGCGGAGATCTGACAGGGTGGTCCCTGCACACTGTGCAGGGACCGCCCTGTCATCCGCCGGCTCAGCGGGGAACAGCTGTGCGATCCCCGCTGAGCAGCCGATCTTCACAGGGCGGATCAATACGGATCCATCCCGTGTGAAAGGGGCCAAAGTCTCACACTGGATTACTGCACAGATCTGGGAGAAATACACAAAGCACACCAACATTCAAGGAAGACCCTTGTATTTAAGACAACATTTTCTTATCCCGAAGTTCAGCTTTAAGCATTTAATGATCATGCACTCAGTCTGAATTGCTCATGCTCTGACAGGTTCACATTACATAATAACTTTCAAAAGGTGGAATTACCGGCTAGATGCCATCAGTCAGACCCTCGCACAGCAGATTTCCCAGCAGTTTGCATCTCCACCCATCTCACAAGACAATAATGGCATCAGTCTTTTGCATTTGGGTTCCCTATTCTAAATTATGAATAATCCATTAAGGAAGGACATTATACACGTGGTTTTATTTTGGGGGCCACCCAAGATATATACAAAGCCAGCAATAGGCAATATCTGCCAGCAATTATGCAAGTCTGAATTATGTCTTCATACAAGGCCTTAAAGGGGAATCACTCTGTACTGTATTTAATACTTAACCCAGTGGTCGCTGGTGCTCAAACTGAAAAAAACTGACCCCCCCCATCAATTGCAGCCTCACTGTGCCCATCAATTGCAGCCACTCGTGGCTCTGACATGCACCCCCAACCCCCACTCTCTGCGCCCTGAGCCCACCCCATTTTGAAGCCTATTAGAGCCTCTGTCTCTAATCAGGTGCTTCAAAGAGTACCACCCCCGCCATAGGAATCCATGCGTCCGGCGTCCTGAAAGGCGCTGTCCTTGCCCGTGTGCCCACAGTGCACGGGCCGCCACTGATTTTACCTTGCAGTCCCAAAGTCATACAAAAACCTTAGCATCCCACCTACACATAAAACACTATTTTTCCTAAACCATGCAAATAAAAGAGTATAGCACATGCCAAGACCACACAATACAGTTTGCCACCTGACACCCTTCAGGAGAGAAAGCTACAGTATAAAATATTGAAAGATCAGCCGAAAAGCAATGGAGTTAAAAAATAAATAAATAATAGCACACACACTTTATAGTAGATAAAATGAAAAGCAAGGAGTGATCACTGCAACACACCAGATAATACCTGAATTCGGATTTTACGAAGGGTGAACATGGTGGAACACAGACAAATGACACCCTTAAAAAACAGAATAAATAATTATTGCGAATGCATCTAGATAACAGACGTCACTCACCACCTCCTATACGGTACTCTAGGGACCTCCTCGCTGGGGTCCAGGCATAGTGCCAACATCCAAATTAATTAGCATTCTCCATCACTGAAGTGCTTTTGTTCCCCCCCAGGAAATAGAATGAAGGTGGATTTGGTGAAGGTCACAATTTAATTTTTACAAAGTCATTTTACATCCAGTCCACACAGGTCTTAGCCAGTCACGTCTAGTTTGCACAGCATTAGGTATAGCAAGCATGTACCGACCCTTGAAATATAGAACACATATACACACAGAGACAAAAACCAAGATTGCCTTTAGAATAGGTATCACTGCATACGCCCTGGCATATTACCGCTCCTCCGGTCACATCGTTAGGGGGGCGTCACCATAAAGAAATATAAACAACAGAAAAGGGATTTCTTTTTCAGAGGATCAGAGATCCAACCAAGCGCTTTGTGACCTGAGTAGGGAAGGGGGTCGCTGTCTTTCCATTGTTTATATTTCTTTATGGTGACGCCCCCCTAACGCTGTGACCGGAGGAGCGGTAATATGCCAGGGCGTATGCAGTGATACCTATTCTAAAGGCAATCTTGGTTTTTGTCTCTGGTAAGCATCCATCCTTGGGGTGAGCACAGGGTGCAATCGGTGCCGGTGTTAGGATCTTATCGGCTGTGGTTGTCTCCATCCCTGTGGTGGATCCCCCTTCACATCCCTCCTACACTCCTCTGCTGTCTCCTGCTGCATTTTTATAGACATTGATGGACTGTCACTATTATATTTAGATAAATCTTATTTATGCATATAGCTATATATTAGTCCAGCATCTTTGTGATGTATGCAGCTGCTTCCTCATACTGTGTCAGATGAATGGTAATGACTATTATCATCATTGTTCTGACTCAATTTTTCCATTTACATTGTTTTATTTTATTTTTATATTTTTTTATTTGTTGCTCTTATCCCTAGCCATTTATTTGTTTTTATTTTCGTAGTCTGGGCGCTGTTTATATTAATTGAATATCCTGTATCTCCAATGATCTTTACCTTTTAGGTGCATAATAGCAGCCTTCCCATCAGTATTATTACCTTTGTGTTTCTTTTGCTTTTCTTTTGTGAGCACTGGGTTCAGAAATAAGTATTATTTTTGATTTTGGAATATATAATATATATATATATATATATATATATATATATATATATATATAGTATTGGGACACCTGCCTTTAATGACATCCCAGTCTTAGTCCGTAGGGTTCAATATTGGGTTGGCCCACCCTTTGCAGCTATAACAGCTTCAACTCTTCTGGGAAGGCTGTCCACAAGGTTTAGGAGTGTCTATGGGAATGTTTGACCATTCTTCCAGAAGTGCATTTGTGAGGTCAGGCACTGATGTTGGACGAGAAGGCCTGGCTCACAATCTCCGCTCTAATTTATCCCAAATGTGTTCTATCAGGTTGAGGTCAGGAAGGGGCCATCCCCGAACTGTTCCCACAAAGTTGGGAGCATGAAATTGTCCAAAATGTCTGGGTATGCTGATGCCTTAAAGCAGAAGTACAGCCAAAGTTCGTTTGGCTGTACTTCTCCTGTGGATGACAAGAGTGCCGTCCGTTCTGCACTCCTGTGACGCGTTTTTCAGCAGAGAGCGAGCCACTGAGAGCCTGAGCCAGCCGCCTCTCTCTGCTCACGGAGCTATGAAAACCGAGCGATCTGCGTTCGATCGCTCAGTTCTCAGTGTTAGAGGCGCCGGGGGAGTGATGCTGCATCTACCTAGGCAAGTATGATTCTTGAAAAAAAACATACATCTCTTTAAAGAGTTCCCTTTACTGGAACTAAGGGGCCAAGCCCAACCCCTGAAAAACAACCCCACACCATAATCCCCCCTCCACCAAATGATTTGGCCCAATGCACAAAGCAAGGTCCATAAAGAGATGGATGAGCGAGTTTGGGGTGGAGGAACACTGTCCTGACCTCAACCTGATAGAACACCTTTGGGATGAATTAGAGCGGAGACTGCGAGCCAGGCCTTCTCATCCACATCAGTGCCTGACCTCACAAATGTGCTTCTGGAAGAATAGTCAAATGTTCCCATACACGCCTAAACATTGTGGAGAGCCTTCCAGAAGAGTTGAAACTGTTATGGCTGCAAAGGGTGGACCAACTCAATATTGAACCCTACAGACTAAGACTGGGATGCCATTAAGTTCATGTGTGTGTAAAGGCAGGTGTCCCAATACTTAAAAATATAGTGTATGTGCTCATTGAAAATCAACTTTAGTTTGCCTTTAATGGGAATGCTGGCAGTATTTAGCAGGCATCTAGTAATTTATTTTAGTTTACAATCAATGTCCATCAACACAATATAGGATTTTGAATTTCAAAAAAGTGGCCACAAACGGGCAGATGTTTCACCAAGAGTGCCAAACAATGGGATGTTTGTCCACTGGTGGCTCCTGTAAAGCTGTGTCTTTATTTTTGTAGGAAACGGATCAGATAGTTGGAAATTCTGCAAAATGTACCACACTCACTTAGGCCCCTTTCACACTGGGGCGGTTTGCAGGCGCTATTGCAAACCGACCCCAAACAGCTGTTGCTGTGTCTTTCACACTGAAGCGGTGCGCTTGCAGGACGCTGGAAAATGTCCTGCAAGCCGCATCTTTGGCTCGCTATAGGAGCAGTATATTTACCGCTCCTATTGAAAACAATGGGGCATCGCTCCGAACCCGCCCGCAAAACGCCGCTGTAGCGGCGGTTTGCGGGCGGTATTGACCCTTTTTCGGCCGCTCGCGAAATGCGCTGCTAAAATGCCGGTAAAGCGGCGCTAAATATAGCGCCGCTTTACCGCCAGCGCCCCCACCGCTCCAGTGTGAAAGTAGCCTTATGGTAAATGGAAACAATAGATCATGTTGGGCTGGTATGGTCGGTGGTGCCCTCGTTTGTCTTCTAGCCTGCCTCTGTCAGGCTGCACATTACCAGGCAGAGCCGCCATGCCATCTACGGAGTACATAACGCCTCTCTTTTATTCACCTTCTTGGTAACCATCAATTACTGCGTTGTACAAGTTATGAACTGTACATATTAGATAACAGTCGGAGTCTCATGCTGTGTGGCAGTACAAGCCCAGCTGCCTTTACCATAGATAACAGGGTATGTCTGGAATCTATAGAATGTCCTCCATTGTCACTACAGTTTAACCCCTTTCACTCGGGGATGGCTATTAACCTCATCTAAGCAATACTTGCAGGTTAGAAGTAAAACTACCCAACAGGTGGCTGGAGATGGGATGATCTCTACACCTCCGATGGGAGAGGTTAAACTGATTTCTGCATTGCCAAACCTACTGATGCAGAGAAAAAGGTCAGTCCAATGGAGAGGAGGAGAAAGACAGCTGCAAAGGACAGCTTCGGGAAAGAAATGTGCATTTCACATGTCAGAACTGTGCGGGTTTATTCCATTCGGAGAACTAGAGGGGAGATGGCCAGTTTTTACTGGGACCAATGTGAGCCTGACACAATTAGCAGTGAAGAGGCAATAGTTACATAGTAGGTGAGGTCGAAAAAAAGAGACAAAAAAAAGTCCATCAAGTCCAATCTATGTGTGTGATTATATGTCAGTATTACATTGTATATCCCTGTATGTTGCGGTCGTTCAGGTTCTTATCTAATAGTTTCTTGAAACTATCAATGCCCCCCCCCCCCCCCCCCCGCTGAGACCACCTGTGGAAGGGAATTCCACATCCTTGCCACTCTTACAGTAAAGAGGCCGGTTTCACACTGGGGCGGTGGCGGTAAAGCAGCGCTATATTTAGCGCTGCTTTACCGTTGTTTTAGCCGCGGTATTCGGCCACTACCGTGGTTGTTCTAACCCCTGCTATTGGCCGAAAAAGGGTTAAAACCCCCCAAAAAGCGCCGCTGCAAGCAGCGCTTTGCCGGCAGTATTTCCGCAGTGTCCCATTGATTTCAATGGGTAAGAGCGGTATAGGAGCGATGAATACACCGCTCCTTCACTGCTCCAAATATGCTGCTAGCAGGACTTTTTTTTACCGTCCTGCTAGCGCACCGCTCCAGTGTGAAAGCCCTCCGGCTGTCACACTGGAGTTAAAGGAATTTTTTCAGGTTAAAGGGCTTTTTTCAGGTGCATTACAGGTGCTATTTTTAGCGCTGTAGCGCCTGAAAAACGCTTAGGTGTGAAAGGGGCCTAAAGAACCCTCTACGTAGTTTAAGGTTGAACCTCTTTTCTTCTCATTTTAATGAGTGGCCACGTGTCTTGTTAAACTCCCTTCTGCAAAAAAGTTTAATCCCCATTGTGGGGTCACCAGTACGGTATTTGTATATGGAAATCATATCCCCTCTCAAGCGTCTCTTCTCCAGAGAGAATAAGTTCAGTGCTCGCAACCTTTCCTCATAACTAGAATATCCTCCAGACCCTTTATTAGCTTTGTTTCCCTTCTTTGTACTCGCTCCATTTCCAGTACATCCTTCCTGAGGACTGGTGCCCAGAACTGGACAGCGTACTCCAGGTGCGCGCGGACCAGAGTCTCGTAGAGCAGGAGAATTATCATTTGCTGAGCCTGTCATCTACAAGGACCCCCAGGTCCTTTTCCATCCTAGACTCCCCCAGAGGTTCTCCCCCCAGTGTATAGATTGCATTCATATTTTTACCACCCAAACACATTATTTTACATTTTTCTACATCGAACCTCATTTGCCATGTAGTTGTCCACCCCATTAATTTGTTCAGATCTTTTTGCAAGGTTTCCACATCCTGCGGAGAAGAGGTCTCCATGGAGAGAACAGGATTGGTATGCATGCTAATGCATCAGTTGCTCGTTTTCACTCCTATCAATTCAGAGAAATGTGCAACAATCCTCAAAATCAAACAGAATTAGGAATGCTACTTCTGACAATTGAGCCATTCACAGTTATTAAACAAGGAATATTAGGGCACATGCATGAAAGTGTGCTTCAAGGAAACCTGCACTGAGAATACTAGGCTGCCATGGCTAAAATCTCCTTTTGAAAGTTATTACCATATATACTCAAGTATAAGCTGACCCCAATATAAGTCGAGGCACCCAATTATACCACAAAAAACTGGGGAAAAAACTTATTGACTCGAGTATAAGCCTAGGGTGAGAAATGCGCAGCTACTGTAAGTGGAAAAGAGGGTCAACAATGCCCATTTGTAGCCTCATTGTGCCCATTTGCAGCCATAGGTCCCCGTCTTCTCTTAATGCAGGTCTCCGTTCTGCATCCTGCGCTGCCCCTTACCTAGCATTAGCAACATAAAAAGTGTGAGACCCCTTGCCATGGACTGTGTGGCATTTTTTTCAGGCTCATTGAGTCTTATTCCAGCTATGTATTCAAAGACCAAAAAAAAAAACCCTACACACAAAAAACTAATTCAAGTAGATCAAGCCTCCAACAATATATTGTAGTAGAACTAAGGCTTTCTCAGGTGGCCCTAGGTGAAGGTCATTCAATCGGAGTGCTTGCAGTGAGACTGGGAAATGACTGCTGGTGGGCACTATGTGAACTCCATAGACATTTTCAGCCTTTAAAGATCCTAAGCCAGTGCTAAAACAACCACAATGGATATTCCTGGATGAAATAAGGCCTGTGCCAAGACTGTCTTGCTCAGTGGCCAAAACGAGTTTTGCGGCAGAATCGCTCCACAGACCTACAGAACTTCTAACCACCATCTAGACCTAATCTAGCCTGTTAAATAAACTTGACAGTTTGACAACAAGGTTTGAGAACTAGGAACGTGTACAAGTGTGCATTCCTAGTTCTCTAGTGCAAAGCTAATGAACGTTTTCATGGAGTGGGTCTCAACATTAAGAAAGGTTGAACTTTGGTTAGCTTATAAACATATGGTAAAATTGCATTGCAACAGTTGCAAACAGGGTGGGGCACCGACTCACCAAGTAGTATGTGACCGTAGAGGCAAAGGGCAATACGGAAAATTCTGCGGATTATTATCCAACTGCACTTCCAGGTTGGGTGTGATCAAGGTCAGAATCCACTTTCCAACAACTTGGTGTACATTCTCAACATGATGTCAATGGAACATTTTATGATAAATCCTTTGAGTAATCCTCAGATTTAAACAATCACGTCAATTATTCATTAAGGCAAACTAATGTACAAAGGGCAGCAAGCCAATCTGCCCAATCATCTTAATTGTTCTGAATAATTAAACATCAAATATAGCTGGAAGTAGATTGCTTCACTTTGTTAAGCTACCATGGGACTTCAGATGATGGGTCTTCCATGCCTGTACCACCCAGATGATGGGACCCCCAACAGCCAACATTCTATCAACAGTTCTGCTAACATTCGGCAAACATCTGATCTATGTATAAAAAAAGCGATTAGGGGCCAGCTTATCCCTGGGGAAACTATGGCACCCACACACACCCAACTCAGCCAATGTGTCCCCCAAAAACCCTCAGCCTAGAATGTCTATTGGTATTACGAAAGGAATAAGGACACTATTCCCCAATCTAACCATAAGCAGCTAGACTGGCAAAGCATAATTTTTGTCTGCATTCACCTTATCACTGCTCTTTGCCTACTAAACAACCGAAGCTCCTAAGCTGGCCACAGACACACTGATACCTCCATCCATGCTAAACAGTGCGGATGGAGACATCTCACCTGCTGGTTATTCTGACAGCCATTGCCCGCTTGACAATTTCCCAACCAGCTCCTTTGATCTTCAGATTGAAGTTTGTTGAGCGCCAGGATTGCTCATGGAATAATTTGCAGTTGATTCCTCAGGAAACAGCTGACATATCCACCTATGGACAGTTTTTGGAATGAAGACTTAGGTGTAGTCCTGTTTAATTCCATTGACAGCCACAGCAGATATTGCAGCAACCTTGTAAACCTTAGACTATAAAAAGACCAACTAACAAAACAAACTCTGGGCAGCAACAACACATACAGATCTCAGTAGAAAAGAAAAACGAAGATCTGAAAAATGCAGCAACCTATTAGATCCCTTATGAAGGTCATGGTCACAAAAGATGAAATATAATTGGTTGCAATAAGTACCTCCATGAGCCTCTGACTGGCAGAATACGGAATTTACTAAAGCTGGGTATGCACTAGTAAAATTTTGTTCAACATTAGTTTGACAGTAATGAGAAAACTGGAAAGAGCAGGATGGAAAAGGTCTCAAATGTACGAATTTTCTAACAATGTATTTGGCTCTCGTTCAGTAAAGTCCATTCATTCAAACATCGATGTTTAAAGCAAACACAATCTTGAAATACTTTGAATGTTCTGCAAATTTTCTTAAGAATTTTTGATTGACATTTTACGAGTGTATACCCAGCTTGAGCAGACAGACCAATCAGCTTCTAGCTTTCATTTTACAAAGCTCAACTGAGCCAGGTGAAGCTAGAGGCTGATTGGTCAGCATCAGATTCTGTCGGCTCCAGTTTTTATGAATGTTCCCCTCCACCCTGGGCTAGATGTTCTTATTGCAGAACACTGTAGCTTCTGGGGGTGCTAAGAGTATTTCCCACCCCCTCTCCATAATATAAACATATGCATTTAGCTAGGTGGTTTATTATTGATCACATTCCGCTCAGCAGTGTACAGGATGGGTGGTGGGTGCAGGGAGTACGTCCTTGTCACAGAAGCCAGCCCAGCTCATATTTTCCTGAATGACATTCCTGCAGCTAACGCCCTACAAACACCCACAGCCCAGCACAACATGACATTCCAGATCCATCAGAACAATGCAACCGCCGCCCCCCCCCCCCCCCATCCCCATCCCCATCCCCATCCAAACCTAAACCAGCAGGCAAGGCGTTAATCCTCCACTGTCAGGAGCCTTGGTAACCAGATTAAAAATGCATGCTCTGCTGGTGAAGAGATATTGGATAAAAATAGGATTGTTTACGCAGGAAAGCCAGAGACGGTGTATGGACAATGCAGAACCACCATCACATGCATTGTCTGCTAATCATTTCCACCCAATGGGCTATTGTTACACTAAAGAGAAAATAAATAAGACGCCCTGTATGGGTCAGGATCAACATTTATACCTAGAAACGCAAACAGGCCAATGCAATACAAGGTATGAGTGACCAATCAGATGGAAGGATTTGCAGATCTTCGCATAAATACTTTGTAGCAGATCCCTGGAACGGATCAGCGGGGGGATACTTTGTAGCGGATCCCTGGAACGGATCAGCGGGGGGATACTTTGTAGCGGATCCCTGGAACGGATCAGCGGGGGATACTTTGTAGCGGATCCCTGGAACGGATCAGCGGGGGGATACTTTGTAGCGGATCCCTGGAACGGATCAGCGGGGGGATACTTTGTAGCGGATCCCTGGAACGGATCAGCGGGGGATACTTTGTAGCGGATCCCTGGAACGGATCAGCGGGGGGATACTTTGTAGCGGATCCCTGGAACGGATCAGCGGGGGATACTTTGTAGCGGATCCCTGGAAGGGATCAGCGGGGGGATACTTTGTAGCGGATCCCTGGAACGGATCAGCGGGGGGATACTTTGTAGCGGATCCCTGGAACGGATCAGCGGGGGGATACTTTGTAGCGGATCCCTGGAACGGATCAGCGGGGGGATACTTTGTAGCGGATCCCTGGAAGGGATCAGCGGGGGATACTTTGTAGCAGATCCCTGGAAGGGATCAGCGGGGGATACTTTGTAGCAGATCCCTGGAACGGATCAGCGGGGGGATACTTTGTAGCGGATCCCTGGAACGGATCAGCGGGGGGATACTTTGTAGCGGATCCCTGGAACGGATCAGCGGGGGATACTTTGTAGCAGATCCCTGGAAGGGATCAGCGGGGGATACTTTGTAGCAGATCCCTAGAAGGGATCATCACGTGGATACTTTGTAGCGGATCCCTGCAACGGATCAGCGGGGGATACTTTGTAGCGGATACCTGGAAGGGATCAGAGCAGGATACTTTGTAGCAGATCCCTGGAAGGGATAAAAGCGGGGATACTTTGTAGCAGATATCTGGAATGGATCAGCCGGGGGATACTTTGTAGCGGATCCCTGGAATGGATCAGCGGGGGGATACTTTGTAGCGGATCCCTGGAATGGATCAGCGGGGGGATACTTTGTAGCAGATCCCTGGAATGGATCAGATCGGGGGGATACTTTGTAGCGGATCCCTGGAACGGATCAGCAGGGATACTTTGTAGCGGATCCCTGGAATGGATCAGAGCGGGAAGATACTTTGTAGTGCTATTTTCTGGTATAATCAGCC
Source organism: Lithobates sylvaticus (assembly GCA_028564925.1). NCBI lineage: Eukaryota > Metazoa > Chordata > Amphibia > Anura > Ranidae > Lithobates > Lithobates sylvaticus. Next base: position 120,689,457 of record CM053033.1, read on the forward strand.
CAGTGCAATCCTATTACACAATTACAAAAGGAAGGTCTTGCAATACAAGCAGTCAGTAGAAGGCTGGCACAGGTCACCTCCCATTCATTATGACAGGCCAGTACAATGCACAGAGGAGAGGGTCCTGTCATTGCAGGGAATGCATGCAGCACAGGGAAGGAAGGAGGAGAGGGTAGAGGTGCAGGCAGTGGGGTGCGGCCTCACCGGTTCTGGGGCTTGCTCGGTACTCTCCAGCTTCTTTGCTCTGGATCTCCGGATCTTCGTCTGGTAGCGTCGCGCGCTGCTCGCCCTTCTTGTACCCGGGACTGGCTGAGCTGACGTCACCCTCCGCAGCTTCTCCGGAAAAGCACGAAGAGGCAGAGGGCGGTGGACACGCCCCCCACCCGACTGCGGCTCCAGAACGAAGCGGAGCCGAGTCTCTCCGGAAATTGCCGAGGACAGGAGGGATGAAAGTGCTAGATTTTGAGGCTAATGGCTGTGTGTAGGGGTTGTATAAAGCAGGCCTCAGAGATCTAGAACTGCAAGATGACGACCCTTCCCTTACAAACTCGACCCCCTTCTGTTTGTATCAGCTAAATACATTCCAGGTTCAGCAAAATAAAGGCGTCATAAGCTCCCCACACACTGCAATCTGATTATACAATCTCCTAGGTTTACATCTGTTCAGCTCAGCAAACACTTTCATAAACTCACACATTTCTGCCCGCGCAGGCAAAACGCGCTGCTCCTTAACAATATAATGGAGCCCCAATGCATCTGCTAGGTTCACACCTGGGAGGGGGCGCATGTAAATCACTCCCTTTCTGCACCCGCAACCAAACCGCACTAAAGATGAATATATGCAATGCTAAAAAAAACATATGTAGCACTGACGCCCCGAAGGAGCTGCTGAATTTTGATTGGGCTTACCATTCCTTTACAGATCCGTCATAGGGATCCCATTAGAGATTTCTTTCCACAGAGTTTCGCTCCGACACAGTCTCTTTTTCCAACGCTTTATTTAACCAGTTCCCAACCGGCGCAACAATGTACGTCGGCAGAATGGCACGGACAGGCATAGGGACGTACAGGTACATCCCTTTAAGAATCCCCCCAACGCATGCGCACCGGTCAGGACCCCCATGAGTCCAGTCGCAGGTCCCATGGACTTGATTGCGATACCCGCAATCGTCTCACGGGAAGGCTGCCTAGCAACAAGGGACACTGATCTCTGCTCCCTCTGATTGGCGCAGAGATCAGTGTTCACTAACACACAGCCACGCCCCTAGGACACACTTAACCCCTTCACTGCCAGTGTCATTTACACACGAATCAGTGCATTTGTATAGCACTGATTGCTGTATAAATGACAAATGGTCCCAAAAATGTGTCAAAAATAGCCAATGTATCCGCCATAATGTTGCAGTCACAATAAAAAAAAAAAAAAAAATAACTGATCACCGCCATTACTAGTAAAAAAAAAAAAAAAAAAAAAAAAAAAATGATTAATAAAAATGCCATAAAACTACCCCCTATTTTTGTAGACGCTATAACCTTTGCGCAAACCAATCAATAATCACTTACTGCACATTTTTTTAACCAAAAATATGTAGAAGAATACGAATCGGCCTAAACTGAGGAAAAAAAATGTTTTTTTATATATTTTTGGGGGATATTTATTATAGGAAAAAGCAAAAAATAATGCGTTTTCAAAATTGTCACTTTTTTTGTTTATAGTTCAAAAAATAAAAACCACAGAGTTGATCAAATACCACCAAAAGAAAGCTCTATTTGAGGGGGAAAAAAAAGGACATCAATTTTGTTTGGGAGCCACGTCGCACAACCGCTCAATTGTCAGTTAAAGCGACGCAGTGCCAAATCACAAAAAGTGGTCTGGTCTTAAAGAGGAAGCAAAGCCTCCTTTAAAAAAAAAAAAAAAAACGGCACCTGCAAGGCAAAGGCATAATGAGCTAGTATGCATAGCATACTAGCTCATTATGAATAACTTACCTGAGAACGAAGCCCCCCCCCAGAAGCGACCCTCGTCCACGACCTCCTCCGCCGCCATCAATCCCGGAGTGACTTCTGGGTCTCGCTGCTCCAGCGCTGTCATTCGCTGGAGCAGCGATGACGTCACTCCCACACATGCGCACGAGAGCAGCGTATAGCCGTGATCTCGGCATGCTCAGTGCGCCTGCGCGTCGCTGCGCCGTGGACATCGATGCCTGTTTTTTTTCTAAATGTCTCCTAAACCATGTAGGTTTAGGAGATATTTATTGGACCTACAGGTAAGCCTTAATCTAGGTTTATCTGTAGGTCAAACCACCACTTTAAGCCAGCAAAATGGTCCGGTCTGAAAGTGGTTAAGAAAGACACAAGCAATAGCGGGATGAAGGGTTTAGGGGAATTCAGGTACCTTTGAATTGCAGATCGGGAATACTTTCTTTGATCCAGAGGGCAACAGCTCCACAACTGGATTCAGCAACCACCAGATAGGCCTCTCTCACTGACCTAGCAGCCGATGCGATACTCGGTCATAGTCTCTGCCACAGACTTTAAGATTTGGTCTAACCGTTACACAATCCTCTGCCACAGGATTTGGTAATTAGCAACTCTTTGCAATGTCAAAGCTTGATCACATAGTACCAGTTCCCTTCTTCCGAACCTACGGTACTGTGTGGTAGGTGACCTGGGATATATCCTCCAACTCAGTCTCCAGGCTCTTGTAGAGGCACCGGCCTTGTTGCGCAATCCTCTCCTGAAAAGTCCTCCCCGGGATCCTCCAGTCGCTCGGCTTCTTCCCGCAGGCAAGACAGCACAGGACCATCCCTGGATCGGTAGGCCAAGACTTTTGGTCCTACCTTCAGTAACGACGCGTCGAGCCAGCCGGCCCCCAGACAATTTAGCGGCAGCAACACACCTTAGGCCAGGAGGTCCATCAGGTCAGAACTCCCGTCACGTAGTCTGTCCCTTAAGTACTCCCTCCCAGAATGCACAGCAGGCAGACCACACCCACTGACTGTTTGAGCAAAGAGGCACTCAATAAACCCAGCTTGTTGCAATTTCCAACCTTGGCCGAAATAATAGGGCGCCATCCCTAGGCAATACCACACAACCAGCCAATCTGAAACAGAACCAGAATTTACAATAATGGCAGTCTGAGCTAAACTACAGCTTCAGACAAACTACATTTTTATTTATAGTGTCTGTATTGAAAATACCAGCGCTACACATAAAATTACAAGTCCATAGTATTTAAGACCAAGTCCTTGTTCAGGAAAGAAAAACTGGAACCACCCCGGTGTAGACAGAGACAATTAGGTGAGCATGAGATCATCCTCCACCGAACATCAACACACCAGCCTCTTACCAAACAAAATGGACCACTGGTGGTCAAACAAGCATGATATGTCCACAGCACCACTTCAACTGGATCAGAGATGGCTGGGTCTTGTAGTCTCACCAGATGGGAATTCATAGGCACATGCATAGAATACAAGAACGCAACTCCTCATAGTGTAGTTTTTAAAACCAGGATCACATTTATTTCTTTAAAAAAAAAAAAAAAACAGGGTACTCTACACTACATTTTGTTAAATAAAAGCAGGCATGTCAGAAGCGGCAGTCTGTCATGGATAGCACTTGTTTCCAACCACAAAGATGGCCGCATTACCCTTTTACAGATGCATGAGGCTACCATTCATTCTCAACACCCCCACGCCTTTGAAAATGCAGCACAGGAAAATCGCATGGTACTTTATTTCCTCCCTGCAGCTGCATTAAGGGTCAAGGAACCCTTTTCCTGCATGAAAAACACACACTTAGGGTACATTGACATTTAATTGTGAGCTCAGAGGCGATTTGGAAGACATCTGTGTAGGTTCATGTACAAAGGTCTATTGAAATTGCCACCGAAGTCAGTAAAAGTAGTACAGGAACTACTTTTGGAAAGCGGTATGGTGTCGCACTGATTCAGATGGTGCCGATGCCGGCAATAGGCTGCGTTTTGACATGTCAAATCACCCCGATGTGAATGGGGGGCTTTAGGTGTGAACTTAGGATTAACCACCTGAGCTCTTGAAGCTTTCACCCCCTTTATGACCAGGCCATTTTCTGCTATTCAATACTGTGCTACTTTAACGGGTACAGCAAGTCCCCTACATACCAACCTTCAACGATGCAAACATACGTCAGTTTTTTTTCGTACAACCCAGCGAGCTGAATGAAAAACAAAAACAAACAGATCGCCATACCAACACAAGCAATGTTGGTGCAGCGATCTCCCCAGCTGTGCTATTGTGTTGACAGGGGAACTTCCCCCCGCCAGAACACCGATCGGTGCTCGCAGCCTTCGGCTCCTTTCACATGGGCTGTCCAATCAGGTCCACCTGTCAGTTTTTCAAGAGGACCTGATCGGACCATCCAGTCTCCTCTATGGGAGTAGTGGATGGCAGCAGACACCCGCCACCATCCGATCCAACTGGCAAAAAAACAAACCGATGGATGGTGGTCCTACATTCCATCCATCCAGCGGATCAGATGTAAACAAATTTCCCCATAGAGGAGAGCGGGACTGTGTCCATGTCTGCTCTGCACAGAACGCACAGGACCCGTTATCCACCTGCTCAGCGAAGCAATCCCCGCTGAGCAAGAGGAATCTGCTACAGAGGTGCCCATGTGAAAGGGCCCCTAGTCTGTAAGCACTGATCTTTGTTGGACTTATGAACGAGCTACCGGAATGGAACTTGTTCAAAAGTAGGGAACTTACTGTAATTGCTCAGTCATGCAACACTGTACTTAAAAGAAATTTATATATAATTTTTTTTTTTTTTTTTTTTTCAAAGAAACAGAACTTTCTGTTGGTGGTATTTTATTGTCACTGGTCTTTATTTTTTGAGATTATATATAAAATATATAAATAAAAAGAAATGAGCATTTTGAAAAAAAAAAAAAAAAAAAAAAAATATATATATATATATATATATATATATATATATATATATATATATATATATATATTTTTATTTTTTATTATTATTCTGTTATAAAATGATATCCAATAAAATCAAATGCATTTATGAATTTTGAGAAAAAAAAAAAAAAACGTATTCTGCTACATATGGTAAAAAAAAACAAAAAAAAACAAACAAAAAACAATAAGTGTATATTAATTGCTTTAAGTGAAAGTTATATAGTCTCTGTACTATGATCACATACACACGTTTAATACTTTTTTTTTTTTTTTTTAAACACGTCACCATTTTTTTTTTTAAGGTAAAGATATTTCTAAAAGTTGCTATTGGCATGGAATTTTCAGCACATGTCGGTAACAACCCATGCAATCCATACATACAAAGAAACCAAAACAAATAAAAAGTTCAGAAAATAAGTTACAGTATCTCACAAAAGTGAGTACACCCCTCACATTTTTGTTAATATTTTATTATATCTTTGCATGTGACAACACTGAAGAAATAACACTTTGCTACAATGTAAAGTAGTGAGTGTAAATCCTGTATAACATTGCGTTAATTTGAGGGGACAGCAAATTTACAAACGGATGGTCAATAAAAAAAAAATAAATAAGTCTCTCATTACCAAGGTGTCACAAGAAACATCTCATGATGAGTAAAAGCAAAGAGCTCTCAAGACCTTCACAACCTTATTGTTGAAAACATACTGATGGCGTTCCAGTGAGCACTGTTGGGGCCATAATACAGAAGTGAAAAGAACATCATTTCACCAGAAACCAGCCACAACCAGGTGCCCCTTGCAAGATTTGACAGAGAAGTGAAAAGAATTATCAGAAGAGTTGTCCAAGAGCCAAGGACCACTTGGTCTTTCTTCTGGAATTAGCAGGTGCAATTGTTCCAAAGAAAACTAGTAATGCACTCAGCCGCCATGGGCTGTACGCACGCTCACCACTCAAGACTCCATTGCTGAAGAAAAAGCATGTTGAAGCTTGTTTAACATTTGCTGCACAACAGTTAGACAAGTCTGTGAAATACTGGGAGAATATAGTCTGGTCAGGTGACACCAAAATTTTACTTTTTGGATACCATAACACACCATGTTTGGCGGTCAAATAGCACTGCACATCACCCCCAAAACAACCCCACACCAATAGTGAGATTTGGAGGTGGAACTTCATGGTGTGGGGCTGTTTTTCAGCATACCGTACTGGCAAACTTCTTGCCATTGAAGGAAGGATGAATGGAAAAATGCACCAAGACATTCTTGATAAAAATCTGCGGCCATCTACCAGGATGATGAAGATGAAATGAAGGGGACATTTCAGCAAGACAATGATCCCAAACACAAAGCCAAGGGAACTCTTAATTGGTTTCAAAGAAAGAAAATAAAGCTGCTAGAATGGCTAATAATGGATAATAGAACATATACAATAGAAAATCTATGGAAAGAACTAAGACCCCTTTCAGGCTACAAATAGCGCCTGTAAAATGCCTCCCCTGCAGCCCCAGTGTGAAAGCCCAAGTGCTTTCACACTGGAGCATTGCGCTTGCAGGACGTTCGAAAAAGTCCTGCAAGCAGCATCTTTGGGAGCGGTGAATACACCGCTCCTCCACCACTTCTGCCCATTGCTTTACCGCCACCCTAGGACCCAGCAATCTCTTTCTTTGAATAACGCGGAATGGTGCCATAGAAGAGGCTCACTGAACCGTCAAGATTTGAAGACTATGTGGAAGAATGGGCCAAAATCACACCTGAGCAATGAATGAGACTAGTTTCTCCATAGAGGAGGCATCTTGAAGCTGTCCTTCCCAACAGAGGATTCTGCATGAAGTATTAAATAAATTTCAGTTAGGCACCTTTCACGCTGGGGCGGGAGCGGCGGCGACGGTAAAGCAGCGCTATATTTAGCGCTGCTTTAACCCCCCGCAAAGCGCCGCCGCATCGGCACTTTGCGGCGGTATTGCCCCGGTGTCCCATTGATTTCAATGGGTAGGAGCGGTATAGGAGCGGTGAATACACGGCTCCAAAGATGCTGCTAGCAGGACTTTTTGGACCGTCCCGCTAGCGCACCGATTCAGTGTGAAAGCCCTCCGGCTTTCACACTGGAGTGAATGGGGCTGTACAGGCGCCATTTTTAGCGCTGTAGCGCCTGAAAAACGCCCCAGTGTGAAAGGGGCCTTAGCGTGTTCTATACTTTTTCCCCTGTGTCATTCCATTTTATAACACATAACAATAAATTATGAACTTAATTTGTTTTGGTTTCTTTGTATGTATGGATTACATGGGTTGTTACTGACGTGGTGAAAATCTCATGTCAATAGCACCTTTAGAAATAGATTTACCTAGAAAAGCTGGGAGCGGGACTGCCAGTGCTGCTTGGATTGGGAGTGGACTCAAAGACTGTCACTGCGACTCACTCAGGAGGGGATGTGTTAGTGAGGTGGAATCATCATTGTGCTGCTGCATACTGCTGTCAGTGTCACTGTGAGAGTCAATTTCATGTGCCCATTCTAAATTTCTTGCCCTCTTGAGTCCTGTCCCTGAACTACTTACTTTATCAAAAATAAAAGAAATATGTTTTTTTGCTTTAAAATCCAATTGTATATTGTACTTGTTTGTAGCCTAAGTACTGAAATTTGCACTTACAGTAACACTTTAATTTTGTAACTTTTGGAAATGCCACTAAAAACTTATCTGTGTCAGTAAATTTAAATCTGGTGGGTGGGCAACACGCTTGCACAACTGAGTCACTGACCCAGCCCTGTCCCATGTGCAGCCCCTCTCTCTTCTCTTCCAGGTCTCAAGACACACAGGCAGCACCGGGAGCCATAGGCTCCAGCTGCTGTCAGTCAAACTCCTGTGAGGAGGGAGCTGGGGCGTAGCTTATCAACGCTGTATAGCTTGTCTATAGATGAACACAGCCTGTCTTGGGGGGGGGGGGGGGGGGGGGGAGACGCTCACACAGTGTCCCCGCTGCACTTGGTTTGCAGGGAGGCACTTGGAAAAAGAAGGATCAGACCGTGCTGGCAGGGGACCATTACCAGGCCATACAACACTATACCCAAAATTACATTTATGTCATTTCTTCTGAGACCTAGAATTTTATTTTGATGGTATTTATTAACCACTGTTTTAGGACAGACAAAAAAAAAAAAAAATTTAAGTTTACCTTACTTCCTCTTAAATAAAAAATGCCAGTATGGGCACACCCAGAATTTGCTTTCAGAAAATAGACACCAAGGGGGATCTAATTTTTTTGTCGCAATATTTAGGAAATGAAGAAACAAGCTGGTATTGAAGGGATTGAAACATGGAGCTTGGTAGTGGTGCACTAGATACAGCGCAATACAGGTCACACACAGAGGGTCAAGGTGAAGGGTGTTCCTCCATTGTAAAAAAGGGTGGACGGTCAGATGTTATTTATTTTTTCAACTACTACGTTACAGTCTTTTCCCATGAAAGTGGAGTTATCCTTTAAAAATCGCTCACAGGTCTAATATGAAGCACCTAAAAAGGGTGTAAAAATTTTAATCTGATCCGGAAATGCCATTTGTCTCTTCTCATACCATCATCAGCTGCAAAATCCACCCATCATAAGGATGAGTTGAGGGCAGACGCTCTCACAACTGCTAAGAAGTGTCCAAAAGTGCCCTGTGATTTAAAGCTCCCAAGAAGCTTGAGAAAACTGACAGTCAATGGTCTGTGTCAAGATTCAAAATATCCTAAAATCTATAGTGGATATTGTGACTGGGAACCTTTTTTGGTAATAATTCCTTACCCTATTGTCTGTGGTTACCTTTCTGGCACATTGTAGCCAAGTGAATCAGACATACCAAAATACTTCTGAGCCATCATGGAAATCTAAGAAAAAAAAACTTCATCCGAGTTTATATACTATAGATCAGGAGTAGGCAACCTTGGCCCTCCAGCTGTGGTGAAACTACAAGTCCCATGAGACATTGCAAGACCCTGACAATCACAAGCATGACTCTGAGAGGCAGAGGCATGATGGCATTGGTAGTTTCAACACAGATGGAGTGCCGAGGTTGCCTACCCCTGCTAGACCATTAACAAAGTACCAAAAAAGGGGCAACAAGCTTTTTTTTTTTTAATCCCGTTTTAAAAATAATTTTTTCCCCCCACTTACATGTCTCCTTAAAGTTTTTTTACGCCCTGTAATGTTAACAATCTAAAGTCTTTCGTCTGTGGTAGGTATTGGCTGACACCCAGGTACGATAGGGCCATTATACAGCTCCAACTACCCCCTGGGCTGCCTGCATGGGCTGGTATTGGGAGTGGCAGGAAATTATACAATTTTTTTCAATGGCTAGCAGGCAAAGATTGATCAAGGTTAGCATTATTGTGCACAAAGCTTAAAGGGCAAGTTCACCTTTATAGAAAAATCAGTAAAAATGTGAACTTGCACTTTAAGGGCAGACCTAGTAATCACCTGTCCCTGGTTTCTCCCCATTACAGGCAGTGCTCACACAGTGACATCAGCCCTGCCAGAGCCTTTTTGTATGAATTGCATTGGGAGCACCCAACCATTGAATCACTCACTATACATTGAAGGCTTTTCTTTTGTGTTACAAATGTAGATCTTATATAATGGTGATGAATGAAGTTTAAGAGGACTTTTTCAAATGTATGCATTTTTCTTGGCATTTTAGTCCTTGCGATACATGCAATACTTACCCAAGCCCCAGCTTAAAACAGTGACGTGCACGAGAGCCTCTGCTCTCTGGGGACTCTCCCTCATTTGCTAAGAGGGCAATGGGAGCTATTGGCTCCTGCTGCTGTCAATTACATTCAGTGAGCCGAAGAAGAGAAAGGGAAAGACGATGCCAAGCCACAGCTCTGTTTGTGAATGGACAGAGCAGCGCCCCATAGCAAACTGCTTGCGGTGGGGGGCACCCAGCAGGAGGGAGGAGCCAGGAGCGCTGAAGAGGGACCCGAGAAGAGGGGGTTTGGGCTGCTGTGTGCAAAACCACTGCAAAGAGCAGGTAAGTATAAACATATATTTTTTTAACAATCAGCCTTTAATATTAAATTCCTGTCCATGTTTAGTTATAGAACAGTTTGCAGTGCACTGGTGCATTCTGCAGTGTGCTCCCAAACTGTTACATGTAGCAGCAACAATACTGGGCAACAAAAGCTGGCATTTGATGTAGCGGGTGCCCCGCATCTCCTACGGCCATGTCAAGCTGACCTGTCAGCTCATGCAGAGGATTCCCCCCTCCCCTCGCTGACACTGACTGCAGTAATGATACGATCAGCGCTTTCTCAGCCACGGCTGCCCGATCTGCTCCCTCACTGGCAGGAAGAGAGGAGCCAATCGACACAGGGCTCCAGCAGTGCAAGACATCTTGGGACATGAAGTCCCCATCTCACATAGCCCCATAGCCTCTTAAGGGGGCCTAACTACACGGCCCAGCATGTTCTCTGGGTGAAGAGATTTTCTCTAAAGAGAGGCTGCCTTTGAAACCGGGAAGATTCTTGGGGTCGAAGGGCAGAGAACCGGACCAAACAAACACAAGCGGCTCCTACGGGGTATCGCTACATTGACAACATATTTGCAATACACACACACACACACACACACACACACACTAAAAAGACTGAATGTAGTAGGTTGACTAAGAATTTTTTCTCATTTATTTTAAAATATATAAATTTTTAACAAATACATAAAAAACCCAAGAATAAAAAAAACATATTGCAGATTACCATCTTTTTTTACCCGATAATCCTGCCAGCAACACACTCTGTCCTAGGGTGACAACACTCACTCACTATACTGCATCTATAAGGAGTAGTGTCATCATCCTAGGACAAGAAGTGTGTTAGGGCTTTTAATGATATATTTAATAGATCAAAAGGGAGTGAATAAGAGAAGTTCATTGGGGGGGGGTTTACAAAAAACACTAATTTTACAATTGGAAGTTTGAATACACCATGGCTTCCATTCTTTCACGATCAAAAACGTTGATATCCCTTTGGCAGAGGTATTGTCTTTCGTTGTAAGATATTCTGTTAATAAATGGAACAAACATGTAAGTAAGTAAATTAGCCATTCAGAAGTTATCCACAAAACTAGGCAATATAACTTACTTCCAAGAAGGACCTTAGTCGGACCACTGCCCCCATTTCCCCCTCTGCCGTTACCATCTGGATTCTGTAGGAAAAGAGAAAAGGTATCCTAATTCAGTCTACTGAGGAATAGGATTGTACTCCCTGCAAGATCCTTTTTTTGGAGTCCACTGATTGACACAGAAATCTTATGCAAGTGGATTATACTGCTGCCTACAAAGCAGACTTTACACTGGCACCAAAATCCTGGGTGTAGCCCTTCCCATGACCAGAATACTTTAGTTTACCAAGAGCAATGGCCATCAACTTAAAGGGAAGGGACCTATGACCCTCAATGGACTTTTGGCATTTTACAGGGAGTTTGGTTTTTTATATTCACTGTAAAAATAGTTTTCTTGGAGTCCATTAGGGAAGTCATATAAGGTCAGGTAGTAATGCTGCCAACAGGAGGGCAGGACAAAAAAATATATATCTGTAAGCCAGCCCAGGATAACTCTTCCTCTACCCAGCATGATAATAAAAACACAGAGAGAGGAAGGACCTGCGTCCATCAATTGACTCAAATTTGAAAATTTTACAGCAAGTACTAAATTCTATGTTCTGTATCATCCACTAAAAGACAGAGTTAAACACTGTTGGAATGTCCAAAAGCAGTCCAACTGAGAAGTGGGCAACCAGCAACAAGCTATTAGGCCCATATAAAACAGAACTTGAAACTGCCTGCAGCCCAAGAGCTGCCTGATGAACCAGCACCCCCCTGTATGATAGGGAACTTTCCGAGGTGACACATTACCTTGATGTACAAGGCCTAGAAAACAGATACCAGAGTGGAATGAAACATGGAAGAGAGCAATAAAGCCATTGACCAAGAGAAGCTGACAACTTGAACCCACCATGGGTTGGAAAAATAGCAAATTCCCATAGGAATTGAAAAGTTGTTCTCCAAACATCTCTGCTCCACAAGCTCTACTAGAAAGGAGGTCTATCCCTACAGTGGGGAGAGCCTTTTTAAAAAGAGATCTAACCCATTCTATCAGTTTTTCAGGTTCTGCCCGCTGTCTTTTGATGGCTGTGACTTTAATCTGTCAGAGAAAGTTGGGATTTAAGGAGGGATTTGAAATACTGGTCAGTAGTTTTCTTTGGCAAGGCAAGCATGCCCATTTCTGATGTAATGCAAGGTAGAGTGTACTGCGTCAGTAAGAGTTGAAATGGTCTCTTGCAGGGTCATGACAGGAGACCGATGCACCAAGAATAGCCTCATCAGATGTGGAGACTGAGTTTGGGTCAGAGGTTGTCGCTGCAATCCATGGCCCGGTCTGTTCCAAGGACTTGAGATTGCCTCTGTAGGGAAGTGCAGGAAAGCGCTTAGAGCTTCTGTAGTTCGTATCTACAAAGCTTTGGGTATCCTTGGTCACAAAGATATGTGTAACTTCAGTGGAGGCATTCAATGACATGAAGATAAAAAGCCTTCTGTGTGCAACAGCCCCCCTCAACACTTACCTGAGGTCCCTCGCTGTCCAGCGATGTCCACAAGCTGCTTGCTGTGGGGGCACTGAACAGGAGGGAGGGGCCAGGAGCACCAAAAAGAGGGATCTGAGAAGAGGAGGATCTGGGCTGCTGTGAGCAAATGCACTGCAACAGGGCAGGTGATTAACATGTTTGTTATTTTTATAGGAAAAAAAAAAAAAAAAAAAAACAATCACTTTAAGGGAGACTAACCATAGGGTCACTGGATTCCAGATGTCAGTGCACTCCGGGGGAGAAGACAGAGGGACTGTCCCACCACATGGTGGTGATGCAGCTAGACTCGAGGCTTAGCCTCAGATACTAACAAATCCAGGCAGCTGATGGTTGAATGGACTAGTGTCACAGTAGGCATGAAGTAGGAACAAACCAAAAGGAAGGACTACCACAGCAAATTTGCAAACCAAAAGCAGCAGGACGACAATGTTTCCCCTGCTCTAATCTGCGAGAAAGAGCATGTGACTAATAGAGGCAACAGGGTGATTCTCCAACTTCACAGTAGTGTATACAGCACATCAAAGAGGAGACTGGTTCCCCTTTGCTTACTAGCAATGGCTGCATACTGAGAATCCTCCTTGTCCAGGAATGGCAGGGACACAGAGGGGGTGAGCAACTGACCAACTAGCAGCAGCCAGGGGTGCAGGCAAGTCTGGTTCAGACACAGATGCAATGGGGTCCTTGTGTCATTTACAGTCATATTCTGTAACCAAATGCAGAACCCAACAACGAAAGGGCACTTCCAGGCTTGCCTGGTCTGTTGCAGTGAGAACACAGGTGGGGTAAAAAAAAAAAAAAAAAATACGGAGGTTGGTCTGAAGAAGACAGCTTTGTATTCTGGGTTCAGATCCCACCAGAGATTCTATCTGCACGTTGTACAATGTGTTCTCTTCACAACCCAAAAAAATAGATTTAGTGTAACTGGTACCTAAAGTGTAATGAGTGCTGTAGGTACATTGGTCTATGCCCTTGAGAAAGTTACAGTCTAGTGTATACAATTCTCCCTACTCTGTACAGAAATGCATAGTATTTCAGTGCTATGAAAAATATAAGGAGATCAATAAAAGAATTGAGCTCCAATTTCAAAGCCATTGTATTTAATTTTTAGGGACTCAATGACTGGAATAGTACCACTGGATTGGCGCAGGGCAAAACGTGGTGCCTATATTTAAAAAGGGAACAAAGTCTTTACCAAGTAACTATAGACCTGTTAGTTTAACTTCTATAGTCAAGAAGATACTGGAGAGTTTAATAAAAGACCACATAGACGAGTTCTTGCTGGAAAAAAACATTTTAAGCAACAGACAGCATGGCTTCATGGAAGACCGAAGTTGTCAGACAAACCCGATTTCTTTTTATGAAGAGGTAAGTAAAACCTTGGACAGAGGGGTGGCTGTGGACGTGGTATACTTGGATTTTGCAAAAGCGTTCGATACAGTTCCCCACACACGGCTCATGTGTAAGGCAAGGTCTACAGGCTTGGAAATATCGGTTTGTAAATGGATAGAAAACTGGCTAAAAGACAGAATCGTGGTTAATGATTCTTACTCTGAATGGTCTAAGGTTATCAGTGGTGTACCCCAAGGTTCAGTGCTGGGACCCTTACTTTTTAATATCTTTATAAATGATATTGGGTCTGGGATCAAAAGTAACATTTCTGTCTTTGCAGATGACACCAAGCTATGCAGTGGAATAACGTCCTTACAGGAGGTCTCCAATTTACAAGCCGACCTCAATGCTCTGTCTAATTGGGCGACTATGTGGCAGATGAGGTTTAATGTTGATAAATGTAAAGTTATGCACTTGGGGGCTAAGAATATGCATGCATCATACATGCTAGGGGGGAGTACAACTGGGGGAATCCGTAGTGGAGAAGGATCTGGGGGTTTTGGTAGATCATAAGCTCAATAATAGCATGCAATGCCAAGCTGCGGTTTCCAAAGCAAGCAAAGTTCTTTCTTGTATAAAGAGGGGTATGGACGAGAGCGAGAGCGAGAGCGAGAGCGAGAGCGAGAGCGAGAGCGAGAGCGAGAGCGAGTGAGCGAGAGCGAGAGCGAGAGCGAGAGCGAGAGCGAGAGCGATAATTTTGCCCCTGTTCAAATCATTAGTAAGACCTCATCTGGAATATGCAGTTCAGTTTTGGGCACCAGTTCTCAAAAAGGATATCGGGGAACTGGAGAAAGTGCAGAGAAGGGCAACCAAACTGATAAGAGGCATGGAGGAGCTCAGCTATGAGGAAAGATTAGAGGAACTGAATTTATTTACTCTTGAGAAGAGGAGATTAAGGGGAGGATATGATCAACATGTACAAATATATAAGGGGTCCATATAGTGAACTTGGTGTTGAGTTATTCACTTTACGGTCAACACAGAGGACAAGGGGGCACTCCTTACGTCTAGAGGAAAAGAGATTATCTCCAAATACAGAAAGGTTTCTTCACAGTAAGAGCTGTGAAAATATGGAATAGACTCCCTCCAGAGGTGGTTCTGGCTAACTCAGTAGTTTGCTTTAAGAAAGGCCTGGATACTTTCCTAAATGTACATAATATAACTGGGTACTAACATTTATAGGTCTCCAATTTACAAGCCGACATCAATGCTCTGTCTAATTGGGCGACTATGTGGCAGATGAGGTTTAAATGTTGATAAATGTAAGGTTATGCACTGGGGGGCTAAGAATATGCATGCATCATACATTATAAGGGGGGTACAACTGGGGGGATCCATAGTGGAGAAGGATCTGGGGGTTTTGGTAGATCATAAGCTCAATAAATAGCATGCAATGCCAAGCTGCGGTTTCCAAAGCGAGCAAAGTCCTTTCTTGTATTAAGAGGTATGGATTCCAGAGAGACATATCATTTTGCCCCTGTTCAAATCATTGGCAAGACCTCATCTGGAATATGCAGTTCAGTTTTGGGCACCAGTTCTCAAAAAAGGATATTGGGGAACTGGAGAAAGTGCAGAGAAGGGCAACCAAACTGATAAGAGGCATGGAGGAGCTCAGCTATGAGGAAAGATTAGAGGAACTGAATTTATTCACTCTTGAAAAGAGAAGAATAAGGGGGGATATGATCAACATGTTCAAATATATAAGGGGTCCGTCCATATAGTGAACTTGGTGTAGAGTTATACTTTGCGACACAGATGACAAGAGGGCACTCTTTACGTCTGGAGGAAAAGAGATTTCATCTCCAAATATGGAAAGTAAGAGCTGTGAAAATGTGGAATAGACTCCCTCCAGGAGGTGGTTCTGGCTAACTCAGTAGATTACATTTTAGGAAAGTATCCAGGCCTTTCCTAAATGTACATAATATAAGTGGGTACTAACATTTATAGGTAGAGTTGATCCAGGGAAAATCTGATTGCCTCTTGGGTGATCAGGAACGGATTTTGTTTCACCTGCTGTAGCAGATTGGAGCATGCTCTGCTGGGTTTTTTTTTTTTTTTTTGCCTTCCTCTGGATCAACTGTGGGTATAGAATTGGATATAATGGATTGTACGATATTTTTTCTTTTTATTATTTCTTTTTTTTATGGTTGAACTGGATGGACTTGTGTCTTTTTTCAGCCTAGCTAACTATGTAACTAAGGCGGAATGGGATAGAATTGCAAATAAAGTCTGGTTGTGGTTAGCAGGGATAAGCTCAGGTGTGTTTGAATCCTAATTTGCACCTGCCTGAGCTATCCCCTCAAAGCTGCCCTTGTGCCTCCTTCATATGTGACCGAGGCATTCCCTGACCTAAGGCTGCATGTAGACGTGCTCCTTGTATACGTGTGGCTGCAGGGTGGGGAATGCCTCAGCCACTTAGGATTGGCAGGGCAAAGGGACAGCTTTCTGGCAGGAGGTGGGTTTGGCCTAAGATCCAAAAACACCCAAGCTCATCCCTAGTGGTCCCCCAGAGGCCAATGCTGGACAATAGATGGGGAACCGCAAGCTGGAGGATGCTGCCCAACAAGTACACCAAATTTACTTGTACAAGTTTTTTTCTGGGATGTGGCTGTCATGCATTACAAATGTACACTGCAAGTGAACTAAAATACACGTTTGCAAAAATCAACAGTCTTTCGTGGTACAAGTGAAAAAGAACATTTTGATGCCTCAGATGTCACCTCTAGTCTCACTTCTGTGGCATGCTTACAAATCATCATTGTCTAATGATACTTACTATTCACTATATGACATTAAGGCAGCACGGAGAGGGGGGTGGTGGTAGGAGAAATTGTGTCGGGGATTTGCAGGCCATAACAGAGCAGATGTGCAGAGGCATGTCCATGGGTTTGGACGAATGCCTATGCACGTGCGCACACGCCCATTAGCAGTATACAAGGAGGGCAGATGCACTAGGGCAGGGGTCTCAAACTGGGGCCCTCCAGCTGTTACAAAACTACAAGTCCCATGAGGCATTGCAAGGCTGACACTTACAAGCATGACTCCCACAGGTACAGGCATGATGGGACTTGTAGTTTCACAACAGCTGAGGGCCGCCAGTTTGAGACCACTGCACTAGGGCCTTTGCTGTCTGATCTGCAGTCTTCCCCCCTGTATCCTGTTTAAAAGTACCTGCCCTTGATCCGATTCTACCCAGCTTTCCTGACTCCTCATTTTTTTCTTCATTCCTGACCTCGGCTTGCTTGACCTTTCTTCAGTCTTACTCTCTGGATTTCCTGTTGCCAAACCTCTGCATGAACTTGACCATTCTTGATATCTCTGATGTAGCCGATTCTTCTGTATCTGACCTGGCTTGTCTGACTCTGCACCAGTCTCCTACCTCTGCTACAGCCTCCACATACCTGCATCCACAGTGCCCGGCACCAGCAATCTACATGCGTGTGCAGCATCCCTGCATCCACTGCCACTAACCGCAGCTCCACTACCGCTGCCGGTGGCTACTAGTGTCCCCCGCTAAGGAGAAAAACACAGGCACTTCTACCCCACAGCTCTTGCGGCCGCTGCTGCAAATTTAGTGGCCCCTGAACCGGGGCTGTACGAGAGGCCTTCCTCTGCTCGTCAGGCTCTGCAAGAAAGGTACGTGACAGTATCAGACAGCCATGACGGATCCTGCAAGAGGACCCTCTCCGATGGAGATTTGCCAACATCTCGCTGCTTTGACACAGGCTGTCAAATCCGTGCAAGAGGGCTATACTCAGCTTGAAGAATGGGAGTACAGTCCTTGGGCTATGGCTCCAGCTCAGATGGCGCCTACCCCAACAGTGATGATGCTGCCACCCGAACGATTCTCCGGGGATCAGAGCAAGTTCCGTGCCTTACGCACCGCCTGTTAGCTATATTTTGCACGCCAACCCCAAACTTTTTTCCTGGAAGCCATAGTCACCTCCGTCACCCAGTTAACCAAGTCTCATCTGCGATTTAACTGGAGTACAGACAGAAGCACAAGAAGCATTCCAGACCTTAAAGGATTTGTTCACCTCCGCACTTATCCTAACCCAGCACTACCCTACATCCTGGAGGTAGATGCATCAGAGTCAGCAATAGGAGCAGTGGTGTCACAACGCCAAGGGCTGAAGGACCTGATGCACCCGGTAGCCTTCTCTCACCCACTCGCCCCAGCAGAGAGAAATTACGATGTGGGTGACCGAGAATTACTCGCCATTAAAAGAATGACGATATCTACTCGAAGGCGCAGCACAACCCACACTGATCTACACAGATCACAAAAACTTCAAGTATTTACGATCTGCCCGACGGCTTAGGCCACGCCAAGCTCAGTAGGCACCGTTCTTCACAAGATTTACCTTCCATATCACGTACAGACCCAAATCCAAGGAAGTCAAGCCAGATGCGCTATCAAGGATGTAAGATGACCCAAGGGAACCGGTTGTACCAGACACCATCTTACCCGCAGGTAACTTTCTGCTTTTACAACTTGATCTGCTGTCACAGAATAAACAGGCCTCCACTGACATCAGTAGTTCCCCCCCCAGGGTGACTTTGGTAGCCAGAGGTGGGTTACAATGGCAGGAGTCAGATTTTTGTACCAGACCAAGTCCGGGTACAGGTGCTAAGACTTCTCCATGATCACCAACTAGCAGGTCACTTTGACATCACAAAGACAATAGACTTGGTACATCGTACCTTCTGGTGGGCAGATCTAGAGGGTTTCTGCAGGAGTTATGTGAACTCCTGTCCCACCTGTAACCAAAGCAAGACCGCAAGAAGCCGAGCTTGTGGGTTACTAAAACCCCTACCTGTCCCCCGATAGACCAAGGAAAATGATTGTAATGGACTTTATCATAGAGCTCCTACCACCAGAAGAATGCACAGCAATGTTTGTGGTAGTAGGTAGGCTAGCAAAGATGGCCCACTTCCTACCATTGAAGAATACTCCGACTGTCATGGAGACGGCCCGAGGCTTTAAGGAAATAATGAGATTTCATGGGGTTCCAGTAAACAGCTGACCGGGGGGGGGGGGGGGGGGGTGCAGTTCACCTCACGGTTTTGGAGAGCATTATTTGAGGTCCTGAAGATTGAGGTAGCCTTGTCTTCTGCATACCACCCCCAAACTAACGGACAGAGAGAGGACAAACCAGACACTGGAGCAGTACATCTGGTGTTTCACGCCCTTCGTACAAAATTGGGTGTTATTGTTGCCCCTGCCTGAATTTGCATATAACAATGCCAGCCATTCTGCCACAAGGCAGTCCCCACTTTTTGCCAACTATGGCTTCCATGTATCCTTTCTACCCGATTTTGTTTGAGTCCTCAGTTCCAGCAGTACAGAATACAATGGAGTTCCTCAGTCACAACAAGATCCTACAGGAAGCAGTAACAAAGAAGCTGGCAACCAAGTTCGTGGGTCTTTTTCCAGTAAAACGGAAATGAAATGAGGTATCGTATGAGCTGTCTTTGCCGGAGTCGTTTAGAATCCACCCAGTGTTTCACGTGTCACTGCTGAAACCTGAGATACAGGACTCATTCCCTGACAGAGGGTCGGGTCCACCTGAACCAGTGTTAGTCAATGGTGATGAGGTGAAGGCCATTCTGAACTGCAGGAGAAGTTACAATACCTCATAAAATGGAGGGGTTATGGTCCAGAGGACAACTCCTGGGAACCAGAGGCAAATATCCACGCAAAAAAGAGTTGATACAGGAATTTCTCCATAGGCACCCACAAAGGGAGTGCCAAGTGGCCATCCGGAGGCTGCCCTTTGGGGGGGGGGGGGGGGCAATGTCAGGGACTTGCTGAACATAACAGAGCAGATGTGCAGAGGCATGTCTGCAGATTCGGGCGAACGCCTATGTGAACGCGCCTATTAGCACTGGTGAAAAACGGCAATATATAAGGAGGTCAGATGCACTAGGGCCTTAACTGTCTGATCTGCAGTCTTCCCTCTGTATCCTGTTTTCAGTACCTGCCCTTGATCTGATTGTACCCGGCTTTCCTGACGCCTCCGATTCTCTCCATTCCTGACCTCGGCTCTGCATGTACTTGATATCTCCGATGTACCAGATTCCTCTGCATCTGACCTGGTTTGTCCGACTCTGCACCAGTCTCCTCCCTTTGCTACAGCCTCCACATACCTGCATCTGCGGTACCAGCAATCTATCTGCGTCTGCAGCATCCCTGCATCCACAGCCACCAACCGCAGCTCCACTACCACTGCCGGCGGCTACAAGTGTCCCCCTGCTACAGAGAACACCACAGGCACTCCTACCCCACCACGCTCTCGCAGCCAATGTTGCACTCAGTGGTCCCTGAACTGGGGCTGTACGAGAGGCCTTCCTCTGCTAGTTGGGCTCTGCAAGAATGGTATGTGACAACTTGTAAAAATGTGCAAATATGCACTGCAAACCTGTCCCGGTCCACTTGTGACAGATCCACAAGCACTGGAAGCTTCTCCTACTGCCAGCATCTCCTTCGGATGATGCTACTCCCAAGTATGTGCAAAAGAGTTGTGCCACACCGTCACAAGGCTCTACTCTCTATGGCATTTAAAAAATGCAGAAAATGTACATTGCAGCAGGTAGCGTTAGACAAAACAAAAAGTTGTTAGTAAAAAGTTTGTTTTTTTACCCTACAAAAGTCTCTATGAAAAACCTGTGTTAAGTAGCAATTTTTTTTATTTATTTTTTTCAGGCTACAATTCCATTTTAAAATTTGGCCTAAAGCCAAATTTGCTGTAGGAGAGAAGTAGAGTTCCTTAAAATCTATTTTCCACCTACCTAGGGAAAAGTTCTTCTTTAAGTAAAATAATTAATTTCCAAAACTGGTCTTGGTATTGTTTCATTAAGGCATTCCCGCACACCTGCAAGATAGAGAGTAGAATAAGTAAAAAAAAAAAAAAAAAAACCACACACAGCATAAACTTTGCCCTCGCCATCCAATCCTGGATCCCAGTTTTCTGTTTATAATCATCCCATAGAAAAAATAAAAATTACAGCTGTAAATCAATTTATTGACAAGTACCCGTATTTGCCATAAAGAAGTTATGGGTCTGTGTCCATTCAAGTGGAGAGGAAAAAAAAAAAAAAAAAAAAAAAAAAAAAAGGATAGCATCAATAATACATTTTAATTGCTTAAAGCCCATCCCTGGGGAACAAAAAGGCTCCCTTGCAGTGGGGCTGCTCCTGCACGGCAAGGACCAAATTACTGTCTAGGGGGCGTCAAACAGTTTTACTTACCCGATCCTCTGCTCCTCCTTCCTGGCAGTCAGTACTCTTCTCTACTCCCTTATACTCTGGCAGTGGACTGACCCTCGGCATCCTCATGTCCAGTGCAGGAGTCGGAGCTCCGCAGGTCCTCTGATGTCATCAAGACGAATGCAAACTCCGGAGCATAAGGGAGAAGAGGCGGCAGGGACAGTGTTTACAACCCTAAGGAGTCTGCAGGAACAGAGGATGGGCAAGTAAAAGCTATTTTTGCAGACCCCTAGAGCAGGGGTCTCAAACTAGCGGCCCTCCAGATGTTGCGGAACTACAAGTCCCATCATGCCTCTGCCTATGGGAGTCATGCCTGTAACTGTCAGCCTTGCAATGCCTCATGAGAATTGTAGTTCCACAACAGCTGGAGGGCCACCAGTTTGAGACCCCTGCCCTAGAGAGATAAAACGAGCATTTAACCCTTGCATCCCCACTGCAATTGAGTATTTTTGCCCTCCCCCTACAAGTGTCCAGCATTGAAAAATAAGCATTCCAATAGACAAAAGGTGGACAGCATCTTTTCTTTGGTATGATTAACACATACAAAATCTTGTAATAAAGCTTTAGGTACTTATAATTGAACACCAAGCAACTATATAAAAAATAAATAAAAAAAGCTGCATAAAAGCAAAGCTCCATGTAAATAGTTGATTGCAGTATGAAACACATACATTTACTAATTTACCAACCAAATTTATAATTCTTTACAGGTTTGTGATTTGCACATATTTTTCAAACTGCATGTCCTGAATAATCTCTTTTGCTTGTTCAGCTTGCAATGTCACATCACTCTCTCCAGCCTTCAATAGAGGTTATTGTTAAAACCAGAAGTAGCAGGGTGGCAGAGTGGTTTGTGGATCACAAGAATAGCTGGCCATAATTATATATATTTTAGTTACATTATTTCTGGCATGTAAAATAGTAAACAAATTAAACTCAACTATGTATTTAGCCTCTTGGCTAGCGTTTTATTTCGTTTGATTTATTGCAATTACGTGTTTATTAAGGAAAGTATGAACTGTAAATTTTAAATGCAACTTGTGTATGTAACTGAAAAACTGTCCTGTATCGGCCTCCTGCAATCCCTTGTAGAATAGTGCTTAGACTAGAAGACAGAGCCCAGTGACAGCAGTGAATATGCCAACAAGAGGAGAGTGCAGAGTGATGACCTAATTGGTGCAATGTCTCTTCTTCGTTATACAATTCAGCAACCCAGGAGTGTATCTGAGACTGGCAGCAGTGAAGGATGAGTACCTGACCGCACTGTCTGGAAGGGGTGACTGGATTACAACACTGTAGCAAATTACAAAATCATTTAGAAGCTGAAAACCGCTCTCATGCATATTTCAGCTTTTTTTTTTTTTAAATCCATTTATTGGACGTTCCTTTGGAGTGTAACTGTAGCCAGACTATGGACATTCAGATATTTACAAAATTCTTAAAGTGGTTCTGCACTCGTTTTTTTTTTTTGGGCTATATGCCAAGGCCATATAGCTCAATTGGGGGACTTACCTGTTCCATCTTCCATCTCGATCGCCGCCGGTTTTCCTCCGATAAAATTCTTTATCTTCTTCTTGTCTGCTGGGGGCCATCTTGCCTGTGGGCATGTGAAACCCCACAGGCACTTTAGATGGCCCAGCATGCACCGCCGTTACTGCGCCGAGCTCGCGCGTGCGCAGTAACGGCAAAGTGCAGCTCACGTTCTCCGAAATCTAGCGAGATGTCGGCACATCTGCCGACATCTCGCGAGATTTCGGAAGATGTGGCCGAAATCTCGCAAGATTTCGGAAGATGCCCGCACTGACTCCTGGGATCAATGACACCAGATCCCAGGAGACAGTGCGGCGTGACGAGGATCCCCGCACAGACCCCGCCCACCCCCGAAGAGACAGAAGACAGGAAGTCATCGATTACAAGTAAAAAAAAAAAAAAAAAAAAAAAAAAAAAAACAACACACATTTCATTTAGTACTCTTTGCCTGATTTGGAAGGCAAAGAGATTTACTAAATGAAATGTGTGCCGAACCGCTTTAAATCCCAATTGAACTTTGGGATTTGATATTAAGACTCAAACAATACACTGATCTCTAAATATACATCACTCCTTTCAATGCACCAATATAAATATCCCAAAAATAAAAGGTGGATTAACATGATTTCTTATACGGAAAGAATTGGGTTTGAACACGGTCTCTGATATTCTCCAGAAAGAGTGATACTGTAAATCTAAAATGGACTCCCCTGTAGAAACTGTGGTCTAACCCCTCTAAGCATTTCTTCCAAAAAAAGTCACGAAGGAGTATCAAATCAGCATAGTGGATCCTCTAGCTCTACAGACAATCTATACTCTATACAGTCGTTTGTGTTTATTGAAAGTCAGCAGCTGCAAAAAGTGTAGCTGCTGACATTTAATAAGCACTCACCTGTCCCAAGATACAGCGATGCGCTCACCTGAGCCATCGCTTCTATCCCTGGTGTCGGCATTACAACTATGTGCACCTAGTTGTGACAGGTTGCGGCCAAACAACTGGGTGCCCACTGCACATGTGCGAGTCACGCTGCGCCTCCTGAATGGTCTAGCAGTCTTCTGGGACTTGACGTGTCCCAGAAGACTGCAGAGAGGGAGAGGAGAACTTGTGCTCGGATGCCCTAGAAGAGTGAATGGGTACCTGTCAAAACAGGGGAGGAGTACTTATAGTGGAACTTCTGCTTTTTGGGTGGAGCTCCGCTTTAAGCAATACTCGAGGATCTAGCTCTAAATAAGCACACCAAAAAAAAAAAAAATACACTTACTTCTACTATTCATCTATGTGAAGAAAAAAAAATCCCTTTAGAATAGATACAATAAGTACCAGTTACGTAACGCTCTTTCTAGGAAATCTTCCAGGACGGCACACCTGAGAGATGAGAGGCTCCTCCCTACAGGAAACACAATCAAGCGACAGCTGTTTTAAGTCCCCACCCTTCCCCTTGATCCTCAGTTTGTAGAGAAGAAACTCCTGAACCCGGTTCACAAGGGAAATCATTCCTCATAGACACTCACCTTCTAGTGTTGTACCATTTTTCCCTCCTCCAATGGGCGGGAAGTAGGCCTGCCGTCCTGGAAGATTTCCTAGAAAGACCGTTACCGGTAAGTAACTGGTACTTTTTTCAAGTCATCTTCCAGGACGGCACACCTGAGAGGATAAACAAGTACCTCAGGCCTACCTTAGGGTGGGACCACTGCAAGACCCTCTTGGCGAACCTTGGTTCTGCAGTGAGCTTTACCTCCACTCCATATGCTTGATAAAGGTATCTTAGCTGGATCATGCTGCTGATCTGCAGGTCTGCTCCACAGATGTCCCTGCCTTTCCTGCTTCAAAAGCAGGATCTAGGTGGAGTGGGCTCTTAAAGATAGAATCAGAAAACATGTTAAACTTGTAGGTTAGCAATGTTGCCTGTCTCACACATCCAACAACATGGCCTATTGTACCTGTAGGTGCTACTTAGAACCACTAAAAAGATTAATCAGATACCTGTGTTGTAAGACAAGGACACTACATTGATCAATAAGAGGGCCCGTCTTAACTTAAAACCGCAAAAAGGGGGGGGGGGGGAGCCCTGACAGACCTTTTTTGTTCCTTTTTATCTTTACGTCAGCAAAGACTAAAGGGAAGCCTACTTAAGGGTAATAGATTAACAAAAGCTTGATCCCTGGGTTTAAGGCATGCCCAATCTATGGCTTTACTTACGCCTGAGAGCCTACTTCAGGAGATTAAAGTCCATAACAGGAGTAGAACACCCATGTTGCTACATCTAGTTTTGCTACAAGGGCGAAATGAAGGCCAAGCACCGAGCCGTAACCTATTCGGTCGGGTATACATCTTTATATTTCATCTCCAGGCCAGAACACTCCTCTGAACAGAACTTCCTAAGTTCTACTAAACAGGGCGATTCATTATCCCCTTCCACCAGTGTCCCATAACCCTACTGGGCCTAAACCCTAGGAAATGGTACTGGCATCCCAGAATGTAAGGGGTCAAGGCTTTCTGACATATGACGTCTACAGCCAGAACTCCTGGCCCCTCCATGGAAAAGAAGGCTGAAATACAAAAAGGTGATACATGTATTATTAATATCACAAATAAAAAGATCATAGATTGTGGGCATGGCACAATAGATTTAGACAGAGAAGGACACAAGCATAGACAACAATGTTGTGTATCTGAGTGTGACTAGCTAAACCGATGCATCAAATATGGGAAGAGACCCAAATCTGAACCTCAATGTAGACAGTCCTCACAGTCTGGTTTTCTAATGTGCTGCCAGGATGTAAAAACATTAAGACACAAGCAAACCCTAAATGCTGCGTATTTCTGAAGTGCAGCTAGCCAAGTCATAACTGATATATAAATACAGAAAGGACGGGAACCCCCTTTACTGTGGTGTTTTACTGATGTACAGCAAAACAAGGCTATAAATATAAGACAGAAAGACCCAAACCTCTATGTTGCGTATTTCTGACAAACCACCAAATACAGTTATCAGATCAATATGAACACCAACTCCCGTGTTGGGCATTTCTTCTGTGCCACAGGGTAAAATAATATGGAACACAAGACAATTCATTTTGGTTATTCAGTTCTGTAGTCAGATAGAACCACCACTGAGAAAAGACACAAGCAACCTACAGCATTGTGTTTTTCTGAAGAGCAGTAAGGTAAAGCAATATGAAACAGAAAGCACCAACAAGCTTCAATCTTGAGTATTTCTGCTGTGCAACATAAAAACAGAGACACTAAGAAAAAAAACCGACAGCCTTTACAGCTGCAATCTTTCTGGTCTGCTGCAAATTAAGACAATAACTCCATGATGAGTATTCTTGCTGCATAGCAAAACCTCAACCGAAGGGACAGATAAGCTTAGGACTCCCACACCTGTGCGACCCAACCTGCGACTGCAAGACGCAAGAGAAGTTATACACTATGGCTTCCAAAGGGTACCATTCGTGTGTGCGACTCCAGCAGTCCCCGATTCCTGGATCCACAGGTCAACAAAATAGCAATTTTCAGGTCGAACAAGTGAGGGGTCCCCAATGCTGCGACTCCCTGGAGGAATGCAGTAACAACCCCCTGCTGTGTATCCCTAGAGAAGCAGTAAGGTAGATGAGAAACACTGCTCACTGCTGTGCCTGATATACAGACGATAAGGCACTAAATATAGGACATACAGTACAAACAATCCTTGTGTATGTCTGATGTGTAGCAATATACCAATACTGAGCAGAGATGCCATCCTCCTTAATGTGTCTAAGCTGAGCAGCAAAAACAAAAGCAGAAAAAGACAAGCAACCTTCACTGCTATGTCCTTTCTGATATGCAGCCCATAAGGCAGTATATACAAGACATAAAGGACAGACAACCTTCAATCTTGTATATGTCTGATGTGCAACAAAATAAAACAATTCTGAATAGAGATAGCACATCCATATTGAAGTGATTTGACATGCGACTTAACATGTCAAATTGCATGCCTAAAATCGGCCTGATTACCAAAGGCAGTATATGTACTACCCCTAGACCAGGTTCAATTTGTTTTTCTGCTATGCAGCCCAACAAATCAGGACCCTCAATCTTCACTGCTGCATTTCTGATAAGCAACAAATAAGGCAGTAATACATGACACATATCCCCACAGACAGACCTCAATCTTTTGTATGTCTGATGTGCAGCAATAACAATTATGAGCAGAGATGTCACCAGACTCAATGATGTGCATTTCTGCTGTGCGGCACAAAACCAGAAAGTACAGACCACCTTCACTGTTCTATTTTTCTGATCTGCAGCCAAACAAAGTAGTACCTTTAGGATATAAAGGACACCAAACAAGCTTCAGTGCAGTGCATTTCTGATGTACAGCAATATACCCCTTATGAGCAGAGATGTCACAAATCTCAATGTGCATTTCTGTTGTGCCACAAAATATCCCAGCAAGGACAAACCTTCCATACTGGGAGGTCTACTGGTGTGCAGCCAAGAAGGAGTCATGGGGTATCCCTTTATGAAATAACCAACAGGGGCAATTTCATAGGCATAGCCTGGGCTGTAGATACTAACCTTTCACCAGTGAAGGAACAAATCCTAAAATGGTTGGACACCTTACTATAGTAGTTGTTGTCCTACCTTACCTCCATAGTAAACGCTATCCAGATCCTACCCAGGTGGGGCTGATCAGCAACTAAAGTCTCAATGAGCCCAGCCCTAGAGACCAATATACACATGGGGGGGGGGGCAATGCCTTACGTTCCTCATTCCCGTCTGAGGTGGTTTAGGCAGACATCCACCATAGTGAACTGGTGCCTCCTCGCTCTCGCGAAAGGAGGATGTGGGCGCCTGCTGACTCTCAGCCTTCCCTCCTGGGTAAGAACACCTCCATTTTCCCAAAGTTTGAAAATGACGCGGGTGCTTGTCGCCGTGCTCTCCCACGCGGGCTACTGGGGGCCCAGGAGTCGGGGGGCCACGCTTCCCCTTGGAAAGAACCGATGGCCAGCCCCGTCTGAACAGACACCTGGACAGGTAAGGAGGGGAGACAGGATAATGGCCCCTGAAGTTCTGGGTACACCACGGTATCCAGGGTCCTTCAGCTCTCAGGGGGGCTCTTCCAATTTCTGCTGCCCCCAAGGAAAAGATAGGGGAACCACCCAGGAAGGATAATATCCTACCAGACCCAGAGGCTTCCCAAGCTTGTGGTCCGGCTCCCAGGGGGAGACCACCAGCCCTAGGCTTCAGGTCATTTGGAAAAAAACAAACAGTTTCACTGTGTAGGGAGAAACACAATCAAAAACTGAGGATCAAGGGGAAGGGTGGGGACTTAAAACAGCTGTCGCTTGATTGTGTTTCCTGTAGGGAGGAGCCTCTCATCTCAGGTGTGCCGTCCTGGAAGATGACTTGAGAAAAATAAATTATAAATTTACCACTTTATAAAGTAGTGCAAGATCTTCTAAAGACATTTCAGAGAAATCTAAAAAAAAAAAAAAAATAATAAAATAAAAAAAGGGACTATGGATAGCCATACAAATAGCAGTCCCAGGCACTGGTGGTTCACAATACACATGCTTGACTAAGCACTAATGTGATGTATGGTACTTGTATTGTATAATTTGTTGACCGTTTATGACGTGCAAGTTATACATTCTTTTGTAACCACTAGTCCAGTGGTTCTCAACTCCTGTCCTCAGGACCCACTAACAGGCCAAGTTTGCAAGATAACTGAAATATATCACAGGTGAAATCATTTGCAGCTCAGTGATTGCAGTATTCTAGTCTGCATCTCCCCAAGGTAATACATAAAACCTGGCCTGTTAGTGGGTCCTGAGGACAGGAGTTGAGAACCACTGCACTAGTCAGAAAATGCACAAATACAAAAATTTTTTACTTACCTCTAAGAAGTCATATAGAAGAGTAGCTGTGATATCTACTACTGGTTCAAGGTTTAACATTTGTGCCAGCCAACGCCAACCATAATTCAACCCATGAAGATGATGCTGCAAACCAACAGATAAGAAAGTTACTCATAAATCAGTCAAGGTGGTTCATCTGCACAAGTGATCTTGCGCATATCCTAGAGTCTTCCATATACAAAGTGAATCATCAATAGTGACAAATTAATGCAATAATATAGAATAATTTAATATAAAATACATCCGAAGTTCATTAAATAAATAGTGGCAAAAATAATTGAATATGTGCAGTGAAGTCCATAAATAAAATGGTCCCATTGCTCACGATAGTGAAAATGGGGGACAAATAATAACTAGGTATTTTATCAAATGAGTGAAACCGCTGACACCACACCACCACTGTGCTCACAGAACTCTCACCTCATGGGCATAAGTCATATGCCTTGGATCATGATCCAATAGAAAACGATAAACTTCCCTTCCAGGATCCAGGAGCATCAATGTGCCTTTTTATACAAGAGGTTTCCACCCCACATATATGATGTGCCGTTCCCCATGTAAGGTAAATAAGCCTCCAATAGTGCATTACCATTAAAAAGGAGTTTATTAAACTTAAAAGTGCCTGCTTACACGAATGAAGCAAAAATTGCACCAAAGAAAGACAAACATTCGGCATTCACACAACCTCTTGTGAAGGAATGTAATGTACATACGAATAATCAGAAAATGTCTATTTGCTTATGTGTATACATGTTTCTATGCAAATTCCTTACTTATTATGTAGTATTCAGATTGGCTTTCTGTTGACTCTAAAGATGGCGTCTATACCCCCCATCCCACACATTAGAGGAATGCGATAACGAGCTTCAATCAACCTTCAAGCATCAAGTTTCTCCATTTCTCTCGTATTTTAACCAATGAGATGTACCTATTAGACTGACATAGCAATGATGTATCTTTCTGTATAAATATTGATACCGCCCAGAATTAAATTAGAAGTTAGGAGTAGCCAAGCTGATTGTGTCTCAGAGTGCTTACTCCTGATGTGCATGCACATTCATACTTTTTAATTAGAAACAGCAGCAGACAACCTTGAACTAAATTGTAGTTCACATCCTAATCAACTGGCGCTCGAACAGAGACCCCAGGCTACAATCAAAAGGAGACCACATCCCAGGACCGAACGGCTGGCCAGATCAGAGAAGGGGGTTAAGCGCGCACCCCTAAAACCGTACGGTAAGCATATTTTTTTATTCTTACCACTGTACGACTTCTGATTGGGCTGGTTGATTTTGTCTTGTTGGCTCCTTTAGATTGTTCTAAGAGGCAGGTAACTTATTCCTCGCCTGGGGCTATTTGAACAAACCTGCCAATGGTTTTCTGCTGACTGCATTTTCTGTTCATTGTCTGTCATTCTGAAGAACTGCAAAACAGCAGATTGAAGTATAGCTGCAGGCGTGTATCCTCACCCCTAGATGAGTTGTCTGCCTCTAGCGGTGAGATGAAATACTGAAGGAAAAGTTTTTATAGACGGGTCACTCGGGGTTGACAGTGTAGGACCTCTGAGGAATATCTCAGCTGCTGGAATTTGGCAGGCTGAAAGGAGATTTGCTGGAATGTTGGCAGTCTCGTTAACGTCTATAAAGGCTTTCTCAGGTGAGCTGCTCCTGAGGACTATCTCAGCTGCTGGAAATTGGCAGTCTGAATGAGGACCTGCTGGAAATTGGCAGCCTTACAACTCAGGTGAGCGGCTCCAGAGGGTTATTTTCTCAGCTGCTGGAGCTTTGCAGTTCAAGGGATGACAGGTGTAGTGTTGTAATGTCCTGTCCTAAATGTGTATGTGGATTAATGTTTGACATCAATGTGGGTAGCTGGAGTTTGATAAAGTCAAACAGCCAGGAGCATGCGAGGAGACAGGGATAGCTCCCACCCTAGGAATTTGATAAGACAACAGTCAGAGAAGTATTAACCCATTAGTTGTCTGTATTCTCCTCTGGAGAGAGAGAGAGAGAGAGAGAGAGAGAGAGAGAGAGAGAGAGAGAGAGAGAGAGAGAGAGAGAGAGAGAGAGAGAGAGAGAGAGAGAGAGAGAGAGAGAGAGAGAGAGAGAGAGAGAGAGAGAGAGAGAGAGAGAGAGAGCCACGCAGGAGGGTTATCAAGCTATCCTCACTCCCCCCTCAAACCGTCAGCCGAGACTGCTGTAGGTGAGCAGGACAGAGTTAAAGACCTTGGTTACGTGTTGGGAGACCCGAAGAGAGGAGGGGGGAGATGGGTCAGCAAATTACTAAGCCGCAGAAAGGAATGCTAGCTTGTGATATTGTAAAGAGGAGAGAGAGCAGTGAAGCAGTTAAAAAGTTGTCCAAAATAGCGAAGGTTTGTCATTGACTGTGTTGCTGGACTACAAGCTGAGGAATGGTGTGTACTAATAAGAGAACAAAGAGGCGCTCTCTGTGTGATAACGGCTTATTGGATTCAGCAGAAGCGTGGTACAGGACAGCAAGGGCATTGCACAAAGAGGATAGAAGAGGAAATCAAGACAAATGCCAATTGCGCTATGTATGTCTATCACAAAGCTGATAATGTGTCTGTACCGCCCCCATATGCAAAAACATGCAACCAAGGAGGAGAGGGACAACCCTACAATCCGCCTTACGCCCACTCCCTTCTCACCACCCCAACCCAAGCACAACCCACTGTGACAACTCCTAATGGCGGCCATCTTGGTGCACCCAGGTCCTCACTTCAGGCCCAGCACAGTGCACTTCCGCCCAGCGGCCATCTTGGTGCACCCAGGTCCTCACTTCAGGCCCAGCCCAGTGCACTTCCACCCGGTGGCCATCTTGGTACACCCAGTAGGCCCAACCACGGCCTATACCCAGTTCTTCCTGTCTTAAACCAGGATGGTTCCTACCACACACCTGTCTTCCCTAATACAGAAGCACTACCTCCACAGGCCGGATATGTTAATGATGAAGAAGCGTCAGAGTGGGAAGACCAACAACAGGCAGCAAGGCCACCTGCTGATTTAACCCCAAATCTGGCTCCGGACTCACAGTTCCGAGAGGATCTCAAACGGATGCTGACAACCATAAAGGAACAGTGCCCCTTCCCTGCCCCAACACCAGTTTTGGTTACCAGAAGGGGCACCTGTGATGTATGTCGCTTTTACCCCATCACACACAGCGACCTTAGTGACAAGTCTGCCTGACCCAGAGAAACAGCCAATGCCCTTCTACCGCAGGATAGTGCAGATACAAGAAACTTACTCAGCTACCTGGAGAGACTTACTCAGTCTATGCCAAAATAAAGCAGGACATGTCTTTTGGCCGGTCATGCAGACGGCCTTCAATGATGCCTGCCTGACAAGTGCCACTTCCTACACCTCAGGCGTGGAGTTCTGTGCACAACTCCGCGACTGGGCAAAGGAGAAATTGGCAGATCAGACTATCACAATCCAAGATATTGCCCAAGATAAAGGGGAGTCTGGAGAAGTATCATGCTAGACTCAAAGGCCTTTGATGATCTGGGCTTCTCCCATTATGGAAAGGCACACACACACGTTGTCAACTGCTTTTGTCTCAGGGCTCAAAGAGATCAGAAAAAGGCTTGCTCCCCTATCCTTAGAAGACTCATCTGCTTTGTGCTCTCTGCCTCTCCTGATGACACTTCATAAAGCAATAACTCCCAGTTCAATACCGCAGGCAGTATTTGACAGAATCCCTGCGTGCCTATGATCCACAGGACCGGAAGACAACTGTCACTTAAAGGTGCCACCAGTTCCAGTCAAGTTCAAAGAGGGCTCATCATTGCCCCGGAAACCACAATACCCCCTAAAGTTAGCCTAATCTGCAGCTATTTTGAAGCAAGGCCATCGTGTCAAATGGAGCCCTGATACCCTGTGCATCTCCATGTAATTAACCCCTAAAAGAGAACCAGCTACTTGCGGGGGTGTCCCTGACTGCAAAGCATCTCACAGTGGTGGACCTTGCAAACGCTCTCTTAAATGTCCAACCTCACCCCTCCTGCTGGTACCTTTTGCCACCCATACCTAGACAGTTATGCCACAAGGGGCACAGGACTCTCCAAGCCAGCTTGCAAAAGCTATGGCTATCATCCTTGACAAGAGGATCACCCGGAAGTGATTCTCCTCCAATATGTTGATGACCTTCTCCTCTGTGCAGCTGACTTCCCCACTGTTGAAGTCACCTCAGAAAGCCTGTTGTGCTATCTTGCCAAGCAGGGTTGCAAAGCCTCAAAGCCCAAATTGCAGTGGTGTTCAACATCTGTCGTTTTCCTTGGCCACTGTCTGTCTTGTCCCATGGGACAACACACCTCACTGAAGACAGGGTGAAAGCAATCGCTGACATCCCACTGACACAAGGCCAGAAGCCTCCCTACTGATGCAACCTTTGTATGATGCTCTGAAATCAGACCCCTTGCAGATGTCTCCTGAAGCAATTTCCAACTTTGTGACCTTCAAGCGCACCATCTCTGGTGCTAGGGCTCCCAGACTACGAAAAAACATTCAAGCCCTTTGTATCCGAATGTCTGGGACGTGCTGCAGGTGTACTCACACAGTTACACGGCATCTGCCTACACCCCATAGGATACTATTACTGTCGGCTGGATATGATAGCAAGAGGAGGCCCATCGTGTCTGCAAGCTGTCTTTGCGGCACAAGCCTTGTTTGACAAAACTTCGGACTTGGTCCTCGGACACTGCCTCATTCTGCTTGCTCCCCATGACATTGCAACCATACTCAACCAAGATCCAGCCGAAACATGTCCACTGCCAGACACTTGAGACGCCTGTGTTCCCTCCTTCTACTGGACAGCATTACTCCATTACGTTGTCAAACACTGAACCTTACCACCCTTCTTCCACTTCCCGAGGGGGAAAGGAGGAGGAGTCGAGTCTTGACTTGTCACCCCATGACTGCATCGAACTAATGCGGCTGGAAACCACGCATCTCTCCACCGTGAGTGAAATACCCCTGCAGGATCAAGGTCACCACTGAAAACTCGGTTCTCCAAACTGAAGCCTTACCACCGGTGATGCCTGCACAGGTGGCAGAGCTGCAACCACTTACTACAGCATGTAAATTGGCAGGAGGGAAAAAGAGCCAACGTTCATACGGACTCAAGATATGCTTTCAGCGTTGCCCATGATTTTGGTGTTATCTGGAAGGACAGAGGGTTCCTGACGGCTGCAGGAACACCGGTGAAACACAGTTCAGCCATTAAGGACTTGATGGACGCCCTGCTTCTCCCAACCCAAGTGACTATTCTAAAAGTAAAGCACACGACAAAGTCAACTCGAAGGAAGCGCGAGGAAATCTAGCCGATTCAGCTGCCAAACAGACAGCCAGTGGTCCACGGGAAGTGGATAGCAGGGTGGTAGAAGAAGACCAGCCTGTGCTTACCCTACAGACTCCCAGTGGACAGAGTTTATCTGAAAGAATTACAGGAAGCAGCAAGTTCGGATGAGAAGGAAAGCTGGAAAGCGGAGAGGAGCAACTCTCAGAGATGGACTATTGGAGTGCAACAAGAAGCCTTGTCTACCCAGGAGTATGTACCCAGCCGTGGTGCAATGGGCAAAGGGAGCTGCCCACTTGACAAAGACTCTTATGAACTCTCTTATCAAGTACGAGTAACACCAGGAGTCACTCCATTGACCAACAACTTTGGCAGATCATGCACTATCTGCGACAAATGTAACCCAGAATGTACAGAAAAAGGCACAGAAGAAGCACAGAAGAAGCACTTGGCAAAGCCCTATACTCCTTCCAGTGGATACAAATTGATCATTCCCAAGTGCCAAGGAGTGTCAGATTCGAATACGCCCTAGTGGAGGTGGACATGACTACCAGGACCACAGCTAAGAAATACTGAGTGAGATAGTATGTAGCTTTGAGGTCCCAGAGGTGATAGAGAGCGATCAGGGCCAAACCTTCACAGCAACCCTTACAAAAGAGATTTGGGAAGCACTGGGGGTTCAGTTGGCCAGACAGTTTGCCCATTGCCCTGTTCAGTGTCAGACACTCCCTGGGGGAAACATGCCCTATCCCTTTATGAAATTTAGTTTGGTTCAGCCCCCAGACTTGGCTGTTACTTTTCACAACAGTTACAGTTGCAATCTGATGTGTTGTCTAATTATGTAACCGCATTATCACGAGAATTAACCCAAATGCATGTCCAGGTGTTTTCTTCAATTGCAGACCCTGAATTAGATACAGGAACACACCAACTACTGCCTGGAGATTGGGGGCTGGTAAAGAAACCCAGATATGATGGTCCATTCCAAGTTTTGCTGACCACAGCCACCTCAGTCGAATTGGCCGGGAAGAACACCTGAATACACGCTTCCCACTGCAAGAAAGCTCCAACCCCTGAGGACAAGATCCCGCCCACTTCATGACGACCATGCTGCATATCCTTTTTCTGTTTGGTCTGGGGGGGGGGGGGGGGACCCAGGAGGTGGCCATCACCAAAAAATAACATAATTACATTTTGGTATAACTCTTCAGGTACACATGTGACCACCTTTACCTTTGATTACTGTGACATAGTACCTTGTCCGTTTGACCTTTTCATGGCAATGCCATTGGTGCAATGACATCCCTGACGGTAAGGATACATGTGTGAATTACAGACAGTTACTGGGAACAGAATTGTGGTTCCTAGGAGGGACAGTGGGTTGAAAACATAGGACCAGATTAGAGGGAATCTGGACTGGTGAATGTGCCCTTGCAAAGGTCATTATGCCCCTCCATATCCTAGCAGAAGGTACTCCTAATACATACACTGGCCAAGCACACAGAGGAGGAAGCGAGCAGTTCTCTCCGGAATCTTTGACCCTCATGTGTACATAGATGCTATAGGAGTTCCAAGGGGGGTCCCTGATGAATTCAAGCCAGGGATCAGGTAAAAGCTGGTTTTGAGTCTTTGATCCCCATAATAATGGTCAACAAAAATGTAGATTGGATCAATTACATATATTATAACCAATAAAGATTTGTGAATTACACTAAAGATGCCCTCCAGGGAATTGCTGACCAGTTAGCCCCCACTTCCTACATGACATTCCAGAATCGGATGGCCCTAGACATGGTGTTAGCTGAGAAAGGAGGGGTCTGTAAAATGATAGAAAAAACAGGAACCTGTTGCACCTACATTCTTGATAATACGGGCCCAAATGGTAAAATAACTCTAGCTATAAAGAAATTAGAAGATCTGTCATTGGAGTTGAAGACGAACTCAGGTATTACAGATCCATGGGATCAATATTTTAGCTGGATGAGTGGGTTTGCAAAAAGTGCTCGCCCAGATAGGGGGTAACGGTACTAATAATCCTGGTTCTTTTAGCCCTGATTGTATGTTGTATTCTACCTTTCGTAAAGAAGTTAATGAGCAAGGCTGTAGACAACAGAACGCCTACATTTCTCCACCAAGGAGAAGAGAACCCTCTTATGATGAAGATGACAAACCCTTCACTCCTCTACAGTCACTCCCTGTCCAGAATCTCACAATCCTATAGGGTTATAGGGATAGATAGCACCTGATTGCACTTCTCCAGCTGTATCGAGGGGGGTAGTGAACTAGTTGCTGCCCAACTCTATATACAGCCTAAAAGAGTTGCTGAGGGGAATGGGCCAGGTGAGTAGGACCTTTAGATGAGGGGCAGAAGAAAATAGCCATTTTAGGGGGGACTGTGAAGGAATGTAATGTACATACGAATAATCAGAAAATGTCTATTTGCTTATGTGTATACATGTTGCTATGCAAATTCCTTACTTATTATGTAGTATTCAGATTGGCTTTCTGTTGACTCTAAAGATGGCGTCTATACCCCCCATCCCACACATTAGAGGAATGCGATAACGAGCTTCAATCAACCTTCAAGCATCAAGTTTCTCCATTTCTCTCGTATTTTAACCAATGAGATGTACCTATTAGACTGACATAGCAATGACATATCTTTCTGTATAAATATTGATACCGCCCAGAATTAAATTAGAAGTTAGGAGTAGCCAAGCTGATTGCGTCTCAGAGAGCTTACTCCTGATGTGCATGCACATTCATACTTTTTAATTAGAAACAGCAGCAGACAACCTTGAACTAAATTGTAGTTCACATCCTTATCACTCTCACGTCACTTCCGGTCCGCTGTATACTACGGCCACGCCCTACGCGTTACGTCACTTCCTCAGGGGGAGGTGGTGTGAACGCTGAATGTTTGTCTTTCTTTGGTGCAATTTTTGCTTTATTCACGTAAGCAGGCACTTTTAAAGTTATATAAACTCCTTTTTAATGTCAGTACACTATTGGAGGCTTATTTACCTTACATGTGGAACATCGTATATGTGGGGCAGAAATAATCCTCTTATATTAAAAAGGCACATTGGTGATCCTGGAAGGGGAGTTTATCGTTTTCTTTTGGATCATGATCCAAGGCAGCCCTAAAAATTTGCACTCGCATGCTTGCATTTTGCAAGTGCATTTTGAGGGCTGGCAAGAACTGCCTGGAGCGGGGGGCCCGAGCCTGGGTGGAATGGGAGTACTTCTCCCAGAGATCGTGGAGGGGAAGAGAGAGAAAGAGCCACCCGAATGTTCACAGCACAGCGCGGGAACACGGTGATAACAGCTTTCATTTTAAATTTGTGTTCCCCGGCGCTCGCTGTCATACAGCGCCGCCCCCTGGTGGACACGGGCTGCATGGTGGATGGTGGGACCGGGCTGCATGGTGGATGGTGGGACCGGCTGCATGGTGGGCACACACAGCTTGCATTGGGCACAGGCAGGCTGCATTGGTGGGCACGGATAAAGTTGTTAATATTTATTTTTATAACTTAGTTCTGCATAAAACATTTAAGTGTCATTTAATGAGATAAATTTATGAGGGCGTGTTTAGGGGCGGGGTTGGGTTGGATGGGGCAACTGGTGGCCAGTAACCCTTGAGGCCTGTCTAGTAGCTCAGGACTTGAAATTTTGAGCCCTGATCCAAGGCATATGACTTCTGCCCAAGAGGTGAGAGTTCTGGGAGCACAGTGGTGTGGTGTCAGCGGTTTCACTCATTTGAGAAAATACAAAGTTATATTTGTCCCCCATCTTCAATATCTTGAGCAATTGAAACATTTGTTTATGGACTTCACTGCACACTATTTTTGTCACTATTTATTGGATGAACTTGGAAAGTATTATTTTATTCTATATTATTGCATTCATTTGTCACCATTGATGATTCACTTTGTATATGGAAGACTATAGGATATGCGCAAGATCAATGTAAATTGTTATTTTTTTTTTTTAGTTGTTAACACTATTAGGTTTTGCTGAAATTCCACTTTATTTCACTCACAAGTAGTAGCGCAGAGGACCAAATTTTACACATCTGCACAAGTACTCGAGTTGGTATCACAACAACACCACACAACACCACACACACACACACTATGTATCTTGCCATTACCAGAACCAAGTATGTCACTTTTGATACAGCCGTGCCCCCATCCCATGCCCTCATTAGCATGCAGTAAAAAATAAAAAATAAAAAGCTATACTTCTCAGGTACCCGCCCTTACTGCTCTACAAGCATTTGAAGGCTCCAGCTCAGCACTTCCCTATTTATAGTCAGTTGCTCTACCAGCTTGTGCATTTAAGATGTATGCATGCACTCCCTTAGGAGATGATGCAAGTCCTTGGCAGCTGCTGCCGAGAATGAACATTAGTCCTTATAGCAGCACTGATGGATGTGTGAGCTTCAATTTACTGGTCCCATAACCCGAGCAGCTCAGTGTGCTAAAGCTGGAGGTGTTGGGGAAAGGAGGGGGGGGGGGGCACCTGTATGTATAAAACATAACCTTCTTTCACCGTCAAATCATCAGGCTGGGAAAGGCAGGTAGCACACTAGAATTCTTTATCTGCAACTGTGAAATGTTTTTTTTTTTTTACCCTCTTAGGCTGCTTTCACACTGGGGCGGTTTTCAGGCAGTACAGCGCTAAAAATAGCGTCTGTACACCGCCTGAAAAAAACGGCCCCATTCACTCCAGTGTGAAAGCCGGCGGGCTTTCACACTGGAGCGGTGCGCTAGCAGGACCGCAACAAAAGTCCTGCTAGCAGCATCTTTGGAGCGGTGAAGGAGCGGTGTATTTACCGCTCCTTCCCATTGAAATCAATGGGAAACCGCGGGGATACCGCCCGCAAACCGCCGCTGCAGTGGCGCTTTGCGGAGGTTTTTAACCCTTTTGCGGCCGCTAGCGGGGGTTAAAACCACCCCGCTAGCGGCCGCATACCGCGGGTAAAAACGATGGTAAAGCAGCGCTAAATATAAAAAAAAAATAAAACAAAACAAAAAAAAAAAAAAAAAAAAAAAAAAAACAAAAAAAAAAAAAAAACTGCACTCTAACAGGTTTTGCACTGGAGACCCATCCAGGCCCCCTACACCAATCAACAATTCTCCCTGAACAGTGTTGTGCATTGGAGCACAGGGAAAGTGTCCAACCATGTGCTATGCGAGAGCAGCACATGGATCTTCAGCATGCTGCCAGTACAGAGAAGTTTAGAATAGTAAAAGCACAACCAAAAAAAAAAAAAAGGGGGAGCAGCATAGGCCTATTATAAAAAGGTTAAAGCCCAACTCCAGGAAATTTTTAAAAAAAAAATCCACCTCATGTCCAGGGAAAGGATAAGGAGGCTCTATGAATAACAAACCTTGCATCCCAGCTCTGGGTGGTTCTCCTCCACCCAAAGCTCATCACACATAATACAGGGACATTTACCCTGCATTATATGCTGAAGAGCCTGCAGTGATATAATCGGAGCTGGTCACACCTTACAGAGCAGAAGTGGGGGAGCCTGCCGTAGGGAGAAGTAAAGCCAGCCATAGAGAGATTCAAACCATGTGTGGGCAGGCTGATTTTACCCAAGTTGATCGATCGGTCAACTTGGGTACAACCAGCATGTCAGATTTTAATACAATTACTGCCAGCGGCTATAGCCGCTAGGAACATTCACTTGGCCAGGACAGCTTCCCCCGACAGGAGAACACAATAGCTCAGCGGGAGGGTTTTCCCCCCCATCAACACT
This sequence comes from Lithobates sylvaticus, assembly GCA_028564925.1. Lineage (NCBI taxonomy): Eukaryota > Metazoa > Chordata > Amphibia > Anura > Ranidae > Lithobates > Lithobates sylvaticus. Next base: position 120,729,199 of record CM053033.1, read on the forward strand.
GGATGTGTTAATGGGAAAAAAAAAAAAAATAAATAAAAAAAAAAATAAAAACGGGCGATTTTCTTTCCTTCAACCCATGGTTGCAGAAAAAAAAAATAAAAAAGAAATTGCAGCATCTATGGCCGGCTTAAAGCAAGCATTTACTCCTTTAGCCTCTGTCCCTAGACTAGATAAGCATTTAATCCTTACAGTTCAGGGAAGCACCACTGCAAGGGTACATTTTCTTAAAAATTCCTGGAGTTGGGCAGCTTTTCACACATTCACAAGCACGTAAAAAGCAAAAAAGAGATAGATGGATAAAAAAACAAAAACAAAATATATAAATATATATATATATATATATATATATATATATATAATATATATATATATATATATATATATATATATATATATATATATATATATATATATATATATATATCACACACCAGGGTACGTCAAACACATACCGATTGTACTGTCCCAAAAGCATTGCGTATTTGTATGATGGCAGCATACAAACGGATCATTCCCGACATTCGTTTCAAGAAATGGTCCTGTGGCTCAACCACAGAGCCATCTATATTATAACCCAATTCCCTAAGGAGACAAAAAAAAAAAAAAAAAAAAAGTTACAGGATATCAAATCTAAATCTACCTGCACCACTGGGACAGAAATTCCTATAACATTTGGGGCACCCAGTTAAAAAAAAAAAAAAAATAATAATAATAATAATAATAATAATAATAAATTCCTTTTAAAGTCAAGCACATTCTAAAAACAAGCATGAGGCCTCATTAAATGAAGGGGTAAAAGCCGTGAACTTAAGAAGGTTTTACTGCAACATTTCTAAGAGTCACAAGGAGTCTGAATGTTTAAACTCAATAGTTTGCCCATACAGTATACCAATAGATCTGCATTCCCCTTAATTCTGGAGCTGCTGCATTGAAATATGTGACCTCAATTTTAACAGTAATGACCTTGACTGTAGGGGGCATGCCTCAAAAGGCTATATAAAAAGTGGTCTTCTTCGGCCATGGCCAGGTTGCTGCCAGTAATTTCTGCAGCGATTCCTGCAAACATAATGCCTACAAGTAAGAGGACCGCATCCTGAGAAAGATCATGAAATGCAATGCCAAGCTGCTGCTAACAAACCAAACAGAATATTGGCATGCATTAAAGAGGGGGGATTAACTCTAGAGATAAAATAGTTCTCCCACTCTACAAGACACTGGACCGGCCGCACCTAGAGTATGCTGTCCAGTTCTGGGCACCAGTCCTCAGGAAGGATGTACTGGAAATGGAGCGAGTACAAAGAAGGGCAAAAAAAAAAAAAACGAATAAAGGGTCTGGGGGATATTAGTTATGAGGAAAGGTTGCGAGCACTGAACTTATTCTCTCTGGAGAAGAGGCGCTTGAGAGGGGATATGATTTCAATATACAAATACCATACTGGTGACCCCACAATAGGGATAAAACTTTTTTTGCGGAAGGGAGTTTAACAAGACACGTGGCCACTCATTAAAATTAGAAAAGATGTTTAACATTAAACTACGTAGAGGGTTCTTTTACTGTAAGAGCGGCAAGGATGTGGAATTCCCTTTCACAGGTGGTGATCTCAGCGGGGAGCATCGATAGTTTCAAGAAACTATTAGATGAACCACCGCAACATACAGGGATCTCTCTCTCTCTCTCTGTTTGTAGGCTTTTACACAAACCATATAATATACACTTATTGGGAATTTTTTTTTTTACCAAGACATAGCAGAATAAATTTTGCCCAAAATCTATGAAGAAATTAGATTTTATATAGCAAGGGGAAAAAAAAAAAAAAAAAAAACAGTGGTGATCAAATACCACCAATAGAATGCTCTATTTGAGTGAAAAGAATAATGTACAATTTTAATGTACAGTGTTGCATGACAATGCAATTGCCAGTTAAAAGTAGTACAGTGCTGAATAGCAAATAATGGTCTAGTCATTAAGGAGGTACATCCTTCTGAAGGTCAAGTGGTTAATTAAACTGTTAGAAGCCGATTGGCTACCACACACAGCTGCACCAGATTTGCCACTCCAGTTTTAGTAAATCATACCAATGTGTTTATCTAAGCATCCTTTAGGAGCAGCGGTCTCCAAACTGTAGCTTGGGGGCCAGATGCAGCCCTCTGCTTTGATCTGGCCCTTGGGGCACAGCTCCGCCCACTGACACCCAACAATGGGGCACAGCTCCGCCCACTGACACCCAACAATGGGGCACAGCTCACTCCAACTGATGCTGGGACATTTTCTACTTCGGATGGGCAGTTCGCCCCCCCCCCCCCCTAAAAAGTCTGAAGGACAGTAAACTTGCCCTTTGTTTAGAAAGTTTGGAGACTTTAGAGTGTAAGCATTCTTAAGCTGGTTCTCTCATTCCTAGCAGGTAACAGCCATCTTGTGCACAGATATCTAGTGCATTAATGCTTACCTTTGGTAGTCTATAATAGGAACACCTTTTTTATATGCTGGGTAAAAAGGCACAGAATAAGGGCACTTCTTATACAGGTGAGCGAGGAAGAGCTCACCCACTTGGGGGTGCCTCTCCCATATACCGGAAACCACCATTGCTAAAGGAAAAGCAGATTCGTGATGGGAAGCTACCTCTTGTTCTGCTTGGGTCTGTGGAAAATAAAACAAAAAGCACATCTATTAAAAAAAGGTCTGGAAACCCAAAACTACAAAGGGAGTTTCTGAAAAAAACAATAAAAAAAGGTTGTGGAATACATACAAGTCTAATGTCTAACAGAAGACTTACCACAAACCTTTCAGCCAGCTTGTAATTCACAAAGTCCGAAGCCAGAGCATGTATAGAGAGAGACACAGACTTCTCAAGGGTCCTAACTTGCCCTCCGCTCAGAAGGGTGTTCAGTTTTTTAAAAACCTCCTGCACATTAGCTGTGGAAGGAGAAGACAAGATAGACAATTATGGTCACTTAAAGAGCAACATTTAAGTAAAAAAAGGACAAAAAATAAAAGAGAAAAAATAAAATAAAAAACATTTTAAAGAATCTATACACGTTTTGCCTTTCATTTTAAGCCGAATATATATCTATCTATATATTGTTATGACTAATTTCTGATTGGGACTCTAAAATAAAAGTTAATACTGCAGCTACAGGAACAGATTCACAGGAATCAATCACTGTGTTTAAAATGTCCGTTCAGTGACGAAATGTATTATTACATGTTATTTTATACACAGATAAGAAAGGGGTGGTGTGAGATGTTATTAAAAACTAACAAATAGAAAAATTGCAAAAGTAAAACATGGATAGGGGAGGGGGGAGTAGAGAGTTTCTAGAGGAGATGCGTCTGTGTGTTAGGTGAAGGTTACAGAACACAATTTAACAGTGAGCACAAAATGGAGTCTCTTGTGCTTAAATGAACAGTACAACGAATGTCCATGTCAATATCCAACACATACACACACATTATATATATATATATATATATATATATATATATATATATATATATATATATATATATATATATATATATATATATATATATATATATATATATATATATATATATATATATACACACACACACACACACACACACACACACACACAATATACACACACACACATCAGTTTAAAACAAAATGAAAGACAAAAAAACCTTGTGTATAGATTTAAAAAAAAAAAAAAAAAAAAAAATTTTTTTTTATGTGACCACATTCCCTCTATTCTCAGCTGCATAAGGAGCTAGGGGAGGAAAAACAGCAGCACACGAACCGCTGGCTTTAAAGAGGAACTGCAGTCTGCTCACATAACTTGTAATAAAAACCTCTTTGCCATTCCGAAGCTTCCCTCCAACCACTTTGCATATTTCTTTATATATACTGTGATTCTGTACTTGCCAAATATGCTGCAGAAATCTCCCTCCACCAAGTCTGGCTACAACCATTTTAACTGTGGGCAGCTGAAGCTGCTGGCTGTTCACTTGCTGGATTTACACAGACACACAAAAGGCACACCTTCAGCTATGCAGCTCTCATTGGCCCTCTTATGACTCACCCCCCTCCCTTCCTGGCAAACTCTCGAGAGTGAGAGAAATAGCTGTGCATGTCATAAGCCTAGGCTTTTTTCCAGACAAGAAACAGGAAGAACAGATAAGGTATTTACTGGCAGAAAAAAATAAACATACGTTTTACTATCCAAAGTTAAAACAAAAAGCAGAGGATTTAATAGATGGAAAGATGAAAAAAAAAAAAAAAAAAAAAAAAAAAAAAAAAAAAAGAAGACTAAAGGTCCGCTTTAAGGATTCTTTAAATGAGAGTGCCTTGCAATGGAAAATACTTGTCTCTCCAGCAGCCCGTGTCTCATATCCCCGTTTAGCACTACAGCCAGTCTTCTCAGAACTCAACAGCTCTGGGAGTGTTGGATGCCAATGTGCCCCAATGGGCATGGTCTTTCCATCATGTGTAAAGCAAAAGTAGTAGCCCTAAAACGCCAACATCCATATGAATCTCTTTATTTCTTGCACAGGAGTACATAAAATGCTTACATGTTTCGGCGAGTAGCCTAGTTCACAGCCTCTTCCCATCATGTGGCCTCTAGGGCACAACAGGATAATACAGCAGGGAGGAGGCTATGGCACCGACAGAGCGAAGGTAGGGAATACGGGCTGCTAGAGAAGGAAAGAATTGGATTTTAGTAGTCACTGTAAAATCCTTTTCTTGGAGTTCATGGGAGGGGCACACGAAGGCTTGAACTAGAGTTATACTGCTGCCTACAGAAGGACTGAACACCACAGACAAAATAAACAAAACATTGTAGGCCAAGGGTCTCCAAACTTTCTAAGCAAAAAGGCCAGTTTACTGTCCTTGAGGCTTTGGGCAGGCCAGATTGTGGTCAGTGGAATCAAGCAATGCCCCCATCATTGGCACCAGCGGGAGGAATGGTGTCCCATTGATGTGGTCAGTGAGAGGAATGGTGCCCCATCATTGATGTCACCTGGAGGAGTACTGCACCAAGGGCAGGATAAAGGCAAGCAAAGGGCCACATCCAACCCGCAAGCTACAGTTTGAAGACCACTGCCATAGGCCAACCGAGGAATACCCCACCCTCTACCAGCATGCCCAAAGATGGCCATATATGGACAAAATTTCAAATGAAAATACTAAGGTAATTCGTATGAAAATTCTGAGAACATTCCATTGTGGTAAGAAAGAAAGATTTAGTTTGCTTTACAGAACAAAAACCACATACAATGTGCAAATTTTTTTTCCTCCAAAAATCTGCGCCCTTGAATTTTTGTGTCACTGTAGTAGAAAATTAAATGTCAATTTGTTGATTTCTTCCCTAAGAATTTGTTTGAAATTCTATACATCTATGGTCAGCTTTAGTTTTGAAGCAAAGCAGAAAATCGTCAGATGCGGAAAAACTCCATTTGGCGAATGTGTGGAAGAAGACCGCGTGGCACCCTTGAAAATCTGGGAAACAGTTGCTTGATCCTAAAAAATCCCAGGAAGCTCTCACGGATCTAGTAGTGCGTGTCCTGACAAGAAAGTGGAACCCAGTCCTTGAAAATGATCAGCTATGACATGCCTGAGTCACCTAGGAGGTGGTGGAACAAGATTGTGTACCCATACAGGGATCTATCCAGGATCACAAAAAGGGGAATCAGTCTACCTGAAAGAAGCACTGGCTGAGAAATCATATTCTCCCAGCGGAGGGAGTGCAAAGTCATCTCTGCAGGGACAACACAAAGTGATGATAACTAGGGGCTATAGCCTTTAGAAATAAAAATTGCATGAAAAATCCAACATGCTGGTTGTACCAAAGTCGATCGATGGGTACAATCAGCCTGCACATAGATGGTTTGAATCTTGGTCATCCATGCTGAACCGCACAAGATTCGAACTGTATATGGCCAGCTTTGATCCATGTTGACCAGACCGGGTTTATGCCGGGCAAAGGCACAGACAAACTTTAGGCATCTTTTCCTGAACCTGTCCCTAACTCACGACAATGCTGGATCCTGGGTTATTGCCTCAAAAGGCATTTGATTCAGTAGACTGGGAATACCTTTGGGGGGTGCTGCAACAATTTGGCTTTGGCCCAAAGTTTATACGTTGGGTACAATTGTTCTATAGAGCACCGAGGGCTAGGGTGCGCACTAATTATTGGATATCTAATTCCTTCCCGTTACAAAGAGGTACCTGCCAAGGATGTCCCCCATCCCCCAGTCTGTTTGTCCTGGCGATTTTAGTCAGGGTGTCTCTGGAGGTCAGGGGGGATGCAGATTGGTAATCTGGAATTAAAGATAGCATTCTATGCGGATGACGCCCTACTAAACCTAAACGATGCTGGCTCGTCCCTGTCTGCTGCCCTAGAGCTATTTGACAAATTTGAAACCCTATCAGGTATCCGGATCAATTGGTCCAAATCGGTCCTTTTCCCTCTAGACAATCAGACCCCTGCCACACTCCACCCCACACCACTGCAATGGGTCACAGAGTTTAAGTATCTCGGAGTAAGGGTGGCTAGAGACACTGCCCAGTATTATGCCCTTAACATTTTCCCCTTGCTCCGCCTCCTAAGGCAAAGATGTCAAGCTTGGTCCAGACTTCCGCTGAACTTGATAGGCCATATAAACATCTAAAAGATGGTTATTTTACCCAAGTTCAATTATCTTTTTCGAAATAGCCTGGTCCGGATAACCGCATCTTTCTTTCGTGAGGTGGATATATGCATCATTTCCTTTATATGGAATGAATCCATCCCACGTCTGGCAAAATCCTCATTGTACCTACCAACACACCTGGGGGGTTTGGCCCTTCCAAACCTTCAGGTTTATTGCTGGGCAGCAATGCTGGTCACAGCATACTGGTGGTTTGAGGCAAAACACTTGAATGCTGCGGTATGTGTAGAGGCGGCCTGGTTGGGCTCGCTGCAGGCACTACAAAATGTGGTTTATAGGGGGGTTGAGGGCCTATGAGGATCTCCCTGCGCCAACTAGGGCGACGGTAAAAGTGTGGAATATGATTCGACACAGGTTTTTCCAGGGAGAGCGCTGGTCCCCGGTCCAGCCTTTATGGGGTAATCCTAATCTGCCTCACTTTAGGTCAATACCGGATCCCGAGGTTTGGGTGAGATTTGGTATAAAAAACATTGAGACATCATGCCTGTGGGTACCTTACTGACCCTCCCCCAATTAACTAGGATTTACGACCTGCCTGGATGGATGTATTTCCGGTATGCCCAACTCAGTCATGCGGCTAGGGCCCAGTTTCCCACACCTCCGCTTCTTCAGTTAGACCTGGTGGAAGATCTCTTGTCCAGCGGTGACCTGATGAAGCCTCTCTCTGCACTATATGGCACCCTGCTTCCTATTGACTCCAAAAACTGGATAGGCTTTGGGAAATGTGGAAGGCCCGGAGAGGGAGAATTGGGAAGATTGTCTAGAAAATGGCCCCAAGCTGGTAATTTCTGCAGGGGATAGGCTTATACAAACAAAATTTCTTCACAGGGTGTACTTTACCCCAGTGCGCATGTCCGGAATATATCTGGATAGAGGCTCACACTGCACCAGGTGTCGGATACATCCAGGCACATATTTACATATGTTCTGGACTTGTCCCGCTCTGGCGAACCTTATGGTCAGGGGTATTTAAACAATTAAATGTCAGTCTTGAGCTCTCGGTTCCTATGACACCTGAACTAGCGTTGCTTGGTATTCATGAAGATGAACAAAGATCCCACCATAATAAACTGCTAATCTCATAAGATTTATTTTTTGGCATAAAAAAGTAGATATGCAAGTGGACCATGTACTTGTATGAACAAGTATTCTGTTCTCTTTGCATCGCTTCCTCTGTGTGAAATCCCTAGTGTTGCAGCTAGTCCCTCTGCCTTAATAAAAACTGACCACACTAAGCAGGAAAAACACACCTCTGGGGTCTACCCCTACCGAGGGGTTTCTCTCTGTGCCCTTACCTGTCCTTTCCTCCCTGCTCCCCAGTTTCCCCCCCTTCTTTTTTCCGTCTCCTCTTTCTCTTCTTCTAACTACCTTCATTATGTTCAAAAAGCCAGACCAAGAGGCTATCCCCCTTCCTCATAGACGACCGGAAGCTAGAGGTCATTACACCCCAATACTTGCAAACCGATCTGCTGAGTCGGTGACCCAATATGTTCTACGCTGTAACTCAAATCATGATCCTCTCTCATGATGTTCTCTGGAATGCTTCATTTCGATTAGGATGGGTTTCCTATGCACCAATATACAGTGCATCCAGAAAATATTTACAGCGATTCACTTTCCACATTTTGTTACGTTACAGCCTTATTCCAAAATGGATTCATTATTTTCCTTAAAATTTTACAAACCATACCCCATAATGACAATGTGAAAGAAAACTGTACTTCAAAAACGTGCAAATCTGCAAATGTATTAAAAAAAAAAAAAAAAAAAAAAAAAAAAATCCCATGTACAGAAGTATTCACAGCCTTTGCTCAATACTTTGTTGAAGCACCTTTGGCATCAATTACAGCCTCAAGTCTTTTGGAGTATGATGCCACAAGTTTGGCACATCTACTTTTGGGTAGTTTCTTCTATTCTTCTTTGCAGGACCTCTCAAGCTCCATCAGGTTGGATGGGGAACGTTGGTGCACAGCCATTTTCAGATCTCTCGAGAGATATTCAAATCTGGGCTCTGGCTGGGCCACTCAAGGACATTCACAAAGTTGTCCCATAGCCCCTCTTTTGTTATCTTAGCTGTGTACTTAGGGTCGTTGCCCCTTGGAAGATGAATCTTCGGCCCAGTCTGAGATCCAGGAGCGTTCTGGAGCAGGTTTTCATCAGGGATGTCTCTGTATAATACTGCATTCATCTTTCCCTCAATCCTGACTAGTCTCTCAATTCCCACCGCTGAAAAACATCCCCACAGCATGATGCTGCCACCATGCTTCACTATAGGGATGATGTTGCCCAGTTTATGAGCGGTGCCTGGTTTCCTCCAGATATGATGCTTGCCATTCAGGCCAAAGAGTTCAATCTTTGTTTCATCAAACCAGAGAATTTTGTTTTTCATGGGCGCAAGGCCTTCAGGTGCCCTTTGGCAAACTCCAGGCAGGCTGTCATGTGCCTTTTACTAAGGAGTTGTTTCCGTCTAAGCACTCTACTATACAGGCCTGAATGGTGGAGTGCTGTAGAGCTGGTTGTTCTTCTGGAAGGTTCTCCACAGAAAAATGCTGGAGCTCTGTCAGAGTGACTATCGGGTTCTTGGTCACCTCCCTTACTAAGGCACTGCTTCCCGATCGCTCATATGGCCAGACGGCCCGCTCTAGGAAGAGTCCTGGTGGTTCCAAACTTCTTCCATTTACGTATGATGAAGGCCACTGTGCTCATTGGGACCTTCAATGCTTCAGAAATTTTTCTGTATCCTTCCCCAGATCTGTGCCTCGATACAATCCTGTCTTGGAGGTCTACAGACAATTCCTTGGACTTAATGGCTTGGTTTGTGCTCTGCCATGCACTGTTAACTCTGGGACCTTATATAGACAGGTGTGTGGAAAAAATTATCTGCACTCTGGCTGTTGCTCTTAAAATTTCTTCATTTTATTGAATAGCCACATTGGACAAAACACAGATTAAGTCAGTTGACACGTTTCAGCCTATAAGACCTTAGTCATAACCACCACTACTATAGACAGGTGTGTGCCTTTCCAAATCATGTCCAATCAACTGAATTTACCACAGGTAGACTCCAATCAAGTTGTAGAAACATCTCAAGAAAGATCAGTGGAAACAGGATTTTGGGTGTCATGGCAAAGGCTGTGAATACTTATGTACATGTTTTTATTTTTTAATAAATTTGCAAAGTTTTTAAAACAAAACTTCTTTCATGTTGTCATTATGGGGTATTGTTTGTAGGATTTTGAGGAAAAAAATTAAATCCATTTTGGAATAGGGCTGTAACATAACATAAAATGAAATGAATGAAAAAAAGTGAAGCGCTGTGAATACTTTCTGGATGCACTGAATGTCACCTTCCCATGTCCTATGGGTCCGCCATGCGAAGTTGACTATTCTACACGTTTCTTTTCTACGTACTAGTGAGCAAAGTTCTTCTAGTTAGTAGTAAAGATTTAAAAATTTTCCTTAAAGTGGATGTAAACCCGAAATATTTAATTTTTATTTTTTTTATGTCATATTGTAGAGAATAGGATTTCATTTCATTTGAGCCCAGTCTTGCCACACAGATTTGAGGCCTGAGCAATCATCTTTTATTGTTCAGTTAGCGAAATCTTGACAAAGTCTTGAAAACTTTGTCAAAAACGCCCCTTGCTGTGAGTGACAGGTGATTTACATATCTCATGCACTAGCCTGAGACAGGTACATCCTGTGTAAAAAGTTCACAATTCACATCCCCCTCCCCTCCAGCTCTCCCAGGATTGCCTGCCTTTACTGTGTTTTGACTGGATGTTTCTCATCATGGGATGCAGTGAAGGCAGGCAATCCTGGGAGAGCTGGAGGGGAGGGGGATGTGAATTGTGAACTTTTTACACAGGATGTACCTGTCTCAGGCTAGTGCATGATATGTAAATCACCTGTCACTCACAGCAAGGGGGCGTTTTTGACGAAGTTTTCAAGACTTTTTCAAGATTTCTCTAACTGAACAATAAAAGAACCCAATTCTTTGGGTTTACATCCCACTTTGAACTTTTTTCCTGCGAATAACAGGTTGCTGTGCCCCCATGAAGGTTATGCTTTTTTAGATGTGACTGTACCCCAAATACTTTTTTTAGTTAGCAGTAACATTCTCATTTTAATACATTTTTGCTGTTAAGCCTGGTGCACAGGAGGAGGAACCGAGCGAGTTTCAGTACATGTGTACTACTGACTGTTCAACAAAAGCTGGCCCAAAGACTGGTTTCTATCAAACAGTCTTCCAGGAAAACCAGCATTCAATCAGCGCTTGCAGATTAGTGTATTCTGGTGAGGGAGTGAACCCTCAGGCAGAATACAATAGCACACACACACACCACATGTATACCCAGCTTTAGATTGCTTCCTCCCCACACACAAAAAAATAAATAAAAAAGCAAATACACAACACACTAAAACATTTGGGCATATTCACGTTAACTCACTTAGATCTGAAGTAATCTGACCGACTGGAAGTAAGACAGCCTTTTGCAGCTCAAACCTGGTCTTCTTGTCCTGCCAAAAGGATATTAGAAGGAGGTATGATGTATATGCTTCTTCAAAAAAAAAATACATTAAAGTTAATAGTAAAATAAGATGTGTATAAACACTGGTAAGAGGGAAGGATTGCTTTAACCACTTTAGCCCCAGAAGATTTGGCTTCTCAATGGACCAGCCCATTTTTTGCGATACAGCACTGCGGTGCTTTAACTGACAACTACGCGGTCGTGCGACACTGTACCCAAACAAAATTGACGCTCTTTTTTTCACACAAATAGAGCTTTCTTTTGGTGGTATTTGATCACCTCTGTGGTTTTTATTATTTGCACTATAAACCAAAGAGCGTCAAATTTTATAAAACAAAAAAAAAAAATAAAAATAAAAAAATAAATATTCTTCTACATTTTTTTTTTTTTTTTTTAAATATGGCAATAAGCGTATATTGATTGGGAGAGAGAGGAAAGAGAGAGAGAAGAAAGAGGAAAGAGAGAGAGAGAGAAAGAGGAAAGAGAGAGAGAGAGAAAGAGGAAAGAGAGAGAGAGAGAGAGAGAAAGAGGGAAGAGGAAAGAGAGAGAGAGAGAGAGAGAAAGAGGAAAGAGAGAGAGAGAGAGAGAGAGAGAAAGAGGAAAGAGAGAGAGAGAGAGAGAGAGAAAGAGGAAAGAGAGAGAGAGAGAGAGAGAGAGAGAGAGAGAGAGAGAGAGAGAGAAAGAGGAAAGAGGAAAGAGGAAAGAGGAAAGAGGAAAGAGGAAAGAGGAAAGAGGAAAGAGGAAAGAGGAGAGAGAAACTCTCACAAAAGTGAGTACACCCCTCACATTTTTGTAAATATTTTATATCTTTTCATGTGACAACACTAAAGACATGACACTTTGCTCTTTGCTACAATGTAAAGTAGTGAGTGTACAGCTTGTATAACAGTGTAAATTTGTTGTCCCCTCAAAATAACACACACAGCCATTAATGTCTAAACCGCTGGCAACAAAAGTGGAGTACAAGTAAAGCAAGTAACAAGTAAAAGTTTTGCGAGATACGATAGATATAGCGCTAGATGGACTTGTGTCTTTTTTTCAACCTGACTATGTAACTATTGTATGTATTTTGATAAAGTTTTATAGTAATATTCTCCTTTCTCCTGCTGGTGATCTAGTGATGCACTTTAGAATTCTAGAGATCAAGCTAGCATGGCAAACGCCATATTTCTTGTGCAAACTGAATTTTAAGACAGCATTTAAATGAGTGGACACAATTTATCTCTCTCCTCTAGCCATCTTAAATCAGTTTATTGATTAAATAATAAAAACAAAAAATGGAGTACCTTAGCATCTTTGCTGGTTAACAAGGCGCTGATGGCATTCAGACACTGATCACATCTGTTAAGCAGCTCCTTGTACTGCTCCATTATATTCTTATCAGATGTACTCTGAAGTCCTAAGAAGAGAAAGTCACACTTAAAATGATATTAAAAAAGGTTTGTTTTCTTTCAAATAATAAAACCTATACTTACCTGCTCTGTGAAGCAGTTTTCACAGAGCAGCCCTGATCATCCTCTTCTCAGGTCCCCTGCTGGTGCTCCTGGCTGCTCCCCCTTGACCAATGCCCCCATCAAGCAATTTGCTATAGGGGGCACTGGTGCATGCTTGCTCCTGAGCCGCACGTAAAGAGTCCATAAGACACACAGAGCTGCGGCTTAGCCCTGCCCCTCCGCTCTCTTCTCAGTGGCTGTGATTGACAGCGGTGGGAGCCATAGGCTCCAGCTGCTGTGTCTCAGGAGACAAGAAGGAGTCCCAGAACAGCCAAGGCTCCTGGATTGAGAGGGGGGCTCAGGTGAGGTTAAGGGGGAGCTGCACAAAGGTTTTTTTTTTTTTATCTTCATACAGAGAATGCATGAAGGTAAAAAAATAAATAAAAATTAAATCAGCATTTACAACCAACCATTTTAAAGGGTAGGTTTAATTCACATTTTTTAAAATAAGCACAAGCACAAGGGACAGTACATTATTAATGCAAAGTGTTCCTTGTGCTGTTGGCTACCGTTTTAGTTGAAGTCCCAAGTCCTCTATCCCCACCACCCCTGCAGCTGTAATTATGGTGCTGTGGGGGTTAATAGAGCCAAGGGATCTGTGACAGGCACTCATTAGGAGTGCTGATTATGCCTGCCCTTTCTGCCCACCTCCTCCATTCATACAACCTGTACTAAAGTCATCCATGAACAGAGGAGGTGGACCTTTCATTAATAGGTATTCTCTAGTCATAGATTACTTTTCCTTGATGGAAGCTATAGTACAGCTTCTATGAGTAGAGGAGGTGGGCAGAAAGGAAGGGCAAAGTTGTACTCTTAAGTGCCAGTAGACCAGTTCCTCTCATCTATAAACCCCCTCCTTGGCACCAGAATTTTAACGGTGAGTTCAGAGGATTTCAACTAGTAAAAGCCATCAGCACATAGGGCCACTTCTCATTCATAGCAAGTATTGTCCCTTAGGCAGATTTTTTTATTTTTTTGCAAAAACCTTGAAACACTCTTACACATACATTCCGAGAACACTAATCCTGATAGCCCAGAATACTGGCTTCACAGCGGTACCTTGGACTTGAGCAGACTCCATGTCCCAGCGCGGAGGGGGGGGGGGGAATGGGGGGAAAGATCCCGGTTGCTTTCATCAAGCAATGGCTTCTCTAAATATATGGCAAAGAATCCTTGTTGACCCCTCCATCAGACCCAAAACCCACCCTTAGGGACATCCTAACGGCAGTCATCTCTTGCAACACTTCCATTACAGCCCTGGCATCAGATACAAAGGGAGTTAAAACTGAGCTCTCCTTTGTCAGTCAGGACAAGCAGAAAATACGGGATCACACAACAGCAGTGGAGGGACGCCTTTGCACTTTATAGGATGATTGGTCCTCTCTGCAAGGCAATGAACATTACAATACTGTTACAATCGCCAGGCAGCCCGCCTAGATGATATGGATAATAGGATGCGGAGGAACAACGCCCGGGCCATAGACATCCCAGAAAAAAACCGAGGGGGGAAGAACCTGGTTGCTTTCATCAAGCAATGGCTTCTCCAAATATATGGCAAAGTGAGACCACTACCACCGGGCAACCCCCCCTCACCCGTTTCTATTTAAATTGCTCAATTACAAGGACCGTAAAATTATTCTCTTTCTAAAGCCAGAAATCTGGGAGATGCTCTTGTAATTGCCAACTCCAAAATACCTCCGTTTCTGGACTTTTCTACAGAGGACCAGAAGCAGAGAGCGCAATTTACTGGAAGTGAAAAAAAACATCTGAGGGCGCTGGATGTCCAATATGCAATGTTATACCCTGCTCGTCTTCGTGTGGTGGCAAAAAAATAATGGGTCTACTTCTTTGAGAATCCGCTACTGGCGTCGCAATGGCTGGACAGGGAGGAACGCTCGCTCTGAGAAGAAGCAGCGAAAAGCAGGCCAGACGTGTTGACCCCCTCCCCCGAAGTTATGGGTCCCACGTGGACGAATGTTCTCAACCCATTTTTTCTTTTTGTGGAACCTGTTGGTCCACTTGTTACTTTTACATTGTGCTCACTGCTTTATAGGGGGGGGGGGGGTGACTAGACCGTTCTCTGTCCAGTGAGAAGACTAGGATTACCTTACATCAGACTTGAAATCTCTAGGATCCCAAGACTACTACATTATGGCCAATTCTACTCCATGAAGAGAACTTTCTCTCCCTTGCAGAAAATTGTAACCCTTTATTTCATTTTTGCAGCGTTGACATGTCTAAATCTCATGTAGTACTAGGTTGGAGTGTGAGAGGCCTGGGCAATAGAGTAAAAAGGATGGCTGTAACACATATGGCAAAACATCTAGGCTGCAAGATTTGCCGGCAAGACATTTATCTATTGATCAGCCCTCCCGGTTCTCTGCCCGTATGTTCAACCATCAATTTCACTCTACCTATTCCATGTATACCCGAGGAGTGAGTATATTGGTTCCACATGGGGGTTTCCTTCTCTTGCAGACTATCGGTTATTGATAAACATAGTCGTTATATTTTTCTAAGATGCAATCTAGAAGGGCTTGACTGTAGATTAGCCAATATACATCCCACCTCCCTTCTCTGCAGAAGTTCTCAAAATCCTTGCAGACTTTTTAGCCCTTCATCCAAATGTCCCACCTCTAATTGTGGCTGACTAATAACTACTTAGACTATGAGCTAGACAAATTTATGGCTGCCCACCATTGACAGTTTCCTGTAAATGGGTCAGATACAATTTGCTAAACTCCTTATGGACATGGGACTGCATGATATCTGGCACATCAGAAACCCCCAATCTAAAGTATATTCCTGCCACTCAGCCTCGCATAGGGGCTGCTCCAGAATTGACCTCGGTCTTTGTAATGAGGAAATGCTCCCATTAATCTCTACCTCTCGATACGAGCCAAGGACGGTATCTGATCACTCCTCTTTTTGGGCTCAGATATTAGTCGCTGGTCCTCCTAAAGGGTTCTATTGGAAAATAAACCCATTCTGGCTATTATTATTCCCAGACCCAGAAATGCAATCTCTAACTGACTTTAATAGCATCAACCGAAACACAGCAGACAGGGATGTACTGGGACGCCCTTAAGGCCTTTGTTAGAGGCCAGTTTATTAAGATGATCTCATCCATAAAGACGAGACCAATTCCAGGGAGATTTTGGTGCTACGAGAGGTAGGAAAGCAGAGACCGCACATATTGAAAACCCTACAGCTCATATAGAAAAGATGTGGTTGGAAGCTAGACAAGTGTCCCTAAAGAATGCTGAAAATAAACGCTTTCTACAACAAAAATTCTATGGAGGAACGGGAGAATCCTGGTCATGATGGCTAAATCTAATAGAGGCTCCTCTTATTTCTGCCGTCAGGAGGGGGGGGGGGGGTGTAACGGGGACCCGTTTATGACCGGTTCCCTTCTCCACTTCCGGGAGATGGGCCGCAGCCTGATCTCCCAGAAGTTTGGCACCCCTCCTCCTTCCCCGCCGTGCCTGGTACCCTTACCAGGAATGGCGGCATCAGCACCCAGGAGTCGCTCTGAAGATCAGCTGGGGTGTCGACATCGTGGGCTCCCTGGACAGGCAAGTGCCCGAATAATAAAAGTCAGCAGCTACAGTATTTGTAGCTGCTAACTTTTAAATTATTATCACCACTAGGGGTGAATAGATTGCATGTGGAGGTGTACAAGAAATATGCTGAGACCCTAGTGCCACAGCTGAAACAAACTGAGGGATGCCTTCGAGCTGGGACGCCTACCACCCTCAGTGTCCAAAAGCAACTATTTTTCTTTTAACTTAAGCCAGGCAAAGACCACCTATTCCCTGACTCTTATAGATCCATCTCACTGTTAAACTGCGGATATATAAAAAAAAAAAACTTTTGGCCAGAGTATTAGCCACTCGTCTAGCATCTGTTATCTTGAAGCTTATTCAAAGGGATCAATCAGGCTTCATCACTTCCAGGTCCACTGCTCTGAATATCAGGCATCTATTTCTTAATCTCCAGATTCCAGTAATAAAGCAGTGCTGTCCCATGATGCTGCCAAAGCTTTTAACAGTGCAGAATGGCCATAACTATGGGAGGTTTTGGAAAGTTTTGGACTGGTGCACCGTTTTATTAAATGGGCTAAATACACTTATATTTTCCTCAGCTCCCACTGCAAAAAGCTGCGCATAAAACGCCAACTAGGGGGATGGGGGGATGTTTGGGACCTGTCTGACTCTACAGAGGCACACGACAGGGATGCCCACTATCACTCCTTTTATTTGCGTTCGCTTTGGAGCCATTGGCGGAAGCGGTCAGAGCCTCATTAGGTATAGAAGGGATTCCTGAGAGGTCCTAATGAGGACAAAAGCCATAACTATGGGAATAATGAATGTGCAGATGCGCATTATATGCCTCCTCTCTTCAGAACGTAATGTCTCATTGAGAAATTTGGGACCTTGTCTGGTTTCTCCATAAACTGGAGTAAATCCGCACCCTTACCTTTGTTGACTCAGATCATCGAAGATATATCTGAGCATTAAAAGGGGTTAAGACCTAACAGACAACAGTTTAAAAAGCTGCAAGTCAGTGCCGTGTAGCTTCATGCCCAATTCGATAAAGACGGAATGACCGCGTAGCATGACTACACGCATTGCATTCACTAGTCTACTGCCGATCTCCTCCCCTCTCACACCGGGAATCACACCACAGACTAATGAAATCTTTGCGAGAGGTGACAAAGTATTGAAGGTTCAACAGTGTTTTTGATGAAATGCTTTGTTTTAGTTTTTGTAAGTTGGAAGGGGGGGAGCGGTTATATAATAAAAATCTTAGCCCATGGAATTGTGGCAGGCTACTAAGATGGAGAAATCCATTGATCTCTCTTGCAGACTATCCTCCTCCTTTTAAATATTTGGGGGTCCAGAATCAAGATATCCAAGACCCATACTAAGCTATTTAACATCTTAAACTACCCCACGTTATTGATAAACATAGGAATCCGCTATAATTGCCTTGAGACCTCTTACATCTCTATAATGTGCATTTAAATACTTTATATTTTTATTTTTTTTACCTTATATTTTATTATTATGATCTGTTTAGCTGTGTTAAAACTGAGTTACAACTGAATAAATCTTAGTCGGGTTTCAACATGTCCCTCAGCACACCCTTGAAAGCCCCACTGGGTCTAGGTCTAGTGGGTAAACATAAGGTGTGCGAATTCTATTAAACTTAGATACACTTTTAATTCTATTTTCCCTTTAACATTGATTAATAAATGAACTATGACGATTGTTTTCACACATAAAATGTATATAATTTTTATATTTTCAAATTTACAATTAGATAGAATATCCTAAACAAAGTATATCTTTCTCTGTATATATAATTTGAGAAGTATCAATTGGATGATTTAATAGACCATCATCATTAATCCTCTACCAGGGAAACCTGGGTGAAATGAGTGACATTAGATGTCATGTATATTTATGTTATCATGACATATGGGCCTTCCTGGATTATTTGTTGATGCCAGTAAATGAGAACAAATGTAATCTTGTATGATGAGCATGAATATAATACTAAAACATAGTACATAGAAAATTCATAAATTTAAGTAGGAGTTTTGCATATGTATGGTAAATGCACATGGCATTTAGGTTTGTCGGCAGTGATTGTTGGGATATCAAATGCCGCTGGCCACATACATTATGCAATGAACCTGGAGATGTCGGCGGTGCAGACCGCTCCACACCATTTGTTGACTCAGATCATCTGAAGATATATCTGAGCATTAAAAGGGGTTAAGACCTAACAGACAACAGTTTATAAAGCTGCAAGTCAGTGCCGTGTAGCCATGCCCATTGATAAAGACGGAATGACGAAACGCGTCTAGCCATGACTACACGGCTTGCTGCACTAGTCTACTGCTTCGATCTCCTCCCGGGAATCACCACAGACTAATGAATCTTTGCGAGAGGTGAGAAAGTATTGAGTGACGGTTAACAGTGCTAGGTTTTGATGAAATGCTTTGTTTTAACCATGTTTTTGTAAGTGCATAGGGTTAAGGGGGGGAGCGGTTATATAATAAAAATCTAGCCCATGGAATTGCTTAGGATCGCATGAGTGAGAATATTGTGAATTGTCCCGGCAAACTATTTGAGCTACTGTGGAGGATAATCCTTTGACGTTGCCGTTTGGGGCATAATATATCCAAAGCATGTTTTTACAGAACTCCGTTAAGCGTATTCCCTAGGGGAGTGGAACCATGTGGTGTGGTGAAGGTGCATTCTCCATACACCAGAAAAATCGTCCATGAACTATTCCTCAAGCACTACAATTGGATTTGTCTCACTGGGTGTTTTGCATTATACTGTTACCTAATGGTGTACAATTGATAAATTTCAAAGCGATGCTTTGCCTTAAGGACTTTCTAAATGAACTTTATGGCTGAAAGATTATGAAGTCTTTACTGTATTTTTTTCATACCTGTACTGATTGTTTTGCTTCTTTCCCCATCTCAAAATGACAATGACACAATCTTTTCTGATAAAAAAATAAAAATAATACATTGACATTTCCCCATGTTTTATCCCATTAAAAATGCTACAAAATCATAAAAATAACTGATGATGTCCCAGAAATATAGTGTGCTCCTGCCTTCCTCTTTGATATCACACAGCTCCGGATTCCCAAGCACTGAGGTATCAGCCCTGCTCAATTAATTTCTGAGGGATTACAAAGAATATACACATCTCCTTGTCTCTGCCCCCTCCATCACTCGCTCCCAAGATTTCTAGCAAAAATCAACAGGTATTTTTTGCACCTATTGAACAGATTGGTATATTATTGTATGGTAAAACAGAACAAATAGAAGTCCATTGTTAGGCATCTGTATGCAAGTACCTGTGATGTACTGCACTTCTTATTAACCAAGCCTAGTCAATACACAAAGCTCTGTCCCTGCCAACAGCATACACCAATCTTCCATTCACACCCTTGCCAATTAATTTCTTTCTCTGGGAAGAAAAAGAGCTGACATTTCTGGGTATGGGTAAGCATATGACTCTCACCCCCTTCCTCAGGCATGACTGGCCCAGCACTGTCACATTGGGGGGATAAAGCTCCCCTCGATTCTGGGTGGTAAAACAGAACAGCGAGGGAGCAAAAAAATGTGTCATTGGGTCTGTATTTATTATTTGTACTGTACATATATGAAAAGAAGCCTTAAACGCCTACAGACTCAAAATTAACCACTTCCCGACCGCCCCCTGTATATATACGTCGGCAGAATGGCACGTACAGGCAGAATCACGTACCTGTACGTGACATTCTTCCGGCGGTTGGGGGGTCCGATCGGACCCCCCTCCGCCGGCGGGGACGGTCGGGATCGTGTCAGGAGCGATCCGGGACGAGGGGACGGCCAGTGGTTTCTGGCCACCCCTCGCGATCGCTCCTGGCCAATGAAAAGCTTCCCCTTCCTGTCTATTGTATAGACAGGAAGGCGGAAGTGATGTCACGCTCGGTGCGCCGGTCTATGTGACCGGAGACGCCGAGCGGCGAACATGTAAAGGTTAGTGCACAACAGTACACTGACACCAGTACAGTTAGGCACATATTCCACCCCCTGTCACCCCCTGATCACCCCCAGATCACCCCCTCCCCCCCCAGTCACAGTGTCACTAATTGCAGTGATCATTTTTTTACTGATCACTGCATTTAGTGTCAGTGTGACTGTAATAACTGTCAGGGCAGTTAGTTTTAGGTCCAAGGTAGCCCCCTACCCCCCCCCTAATAAAGGTTTAACCCCTTGATTGCCCCCCAGGTAACCCTTTCACCCCTTTTGCCAGTGTCACTAAGCGATCGTTTTTCTGATCGCTGTATTAGTGTCACTGCTGTCGCTAGGTAACCATTTTTTTTTTTTAGGTAACCGCCATGTTTATATAGGTTCATAAATAGTTTTATAGGTCAGGTACCCCCATATTACAACCTAAATAAAGGTTTTAACCCCTTGATTGCCCTAGAGTTAACCCTTTCACCAGTGATCACTGTATAACTGTCACTGGTGACGCTGGTTAGCCAGTTAGTTATTTCGTTATTTAGGTTCCCCGTCAGGTTTTTATATAGCGTCAGGTACCCCCATATATTACCTAATAAAGGTTTTAACCCCCTGATTGCCCTAGTTAACCCTTTCACCCCCTTTTGCCAGTGTCACTAAGCGATCGTTTTTTTCTGATCGCTGCATTAGTGTCGCTAGGTAACCAGTTTTTTTTTGTATTACTGTTACGGGTGACGCTGGTTAGTTAGCTTTATTTTTTATACTGTCAGGGCACCCCCCATTTATTACCCAATAACGGTTTAACCCCCTGATCGCCCGGCGGGTGATATCAATTAGGTTTTAGGGTCAAATAAGGTCTGCGTCGCCCCAGGTTAGTGCCAGTACCGCAAACACCACGCACAAAGCATACACCTCCCTTAGTGGCACAGTATCTGAAGAGATCAATATCTGATCTGATCAGATCTATACTAGCGTCCCAGCAGTTTAGGGTTCCAAAAAAAACCGCATTGTTAGCGGGATCAGCCCAGATACCTGCTAGCACCTGCGTTTTCCCCTCCGCCCAGCCCAGCCCACCCAAGTGCAGTATCGATCGATCACTGTCACTTACAAAACACTAAGCACACATAACTGCAGCGTTCGCAGAGTCAGGCCTGATCCCTGCGATCGCTAACAGTTTTTTTGTGGTAGCGTTTTGATTCAGTCGCTTCAGTCAGGAGCTTTTTTTACCTGTGAATCTCAAAAAAATAAAAAAAAATAAAATTGTTGTCGTTTTATTGTTCTCTCTCTCACTCTATTCTCTCTCTATTGTTGCTCTTTTTTTACTCCATTCTATTCTGCAATGTTTTATCATGCTTGCTTTTCAGGTATGTAATTTTGTTTACTGTTTTTTAGTGTTAAGCATTTTTTTGTTTTCAGGTGCGCCATTCAGTTGCAACGCGGATTTATTATCTTGACAGCAACAGCGTTTGCTCCCACGATACATAAAGACGCGACTCCAACACTGTAGGAGGTGATTTCACCACCACAGTTAAAAAAAAGAGCATATATGCCGAAGCATGGGGGCAGCAGGGGGGGGGGGGAGGAGCGATTGGCTCCTAATGCCACGTACATACGGTCGAAAATTCCGACCGTGTGTACACGGCATAACTTTTGCGGGAGGATGCCCCCATGCATCGGCATATATAAATGGTGCATGTATGCCCATCATTAGAAGTGGGTGGATGAAGGGAGGTATTCTAATGGTGGGCATACCCACCAATCAATCTCTTTTTTTCGTTCAGCCAAGAGGCTGCATGAAAAAAAAAAAAAGATTACAATATATGTCCAGTATGTTGCTGGACTTTGAATGGTTATACCAGAATGATGCCTGCAGGTTTAGGTATCATCTTGGTATCATTCTTTTCAGCCAGTGATCGGCTTTCATGTAAAAGCAATTCTAGCGGGTAATTAGCCTCTAGACTGCTTTTACAAGCAGTGGGAGGGAATGTCCCCCCTCCCGGATATAAACCGCGCCATTGGGAAATTGGGGAAAGCATTTTATCACACCAATCTTGGTGTGGTCAGATGCTTTGAGGGCAGAGAAAAGATCTAGGGTCTAATAGACCCCATTTTTTCAAAAAAAAAATAGTACCTGTCACTGCCTATTGCTATCATAGGGGATATTTACATTCCCTGAGATAACAATAAAAATCATAACAAAGAAAAAAAATGGAAGGAACAGTTTAAAAATAAAATAAAAAAGCTAAATAAATAAAAAAAAAACCAAAAAAAAAAAAAAAAGCACCCTGCCCCCCTTCTCTTGCGCAAAGGCGTACACAAGCGTTGGTCTGGCGTCATATGTAAACAGCAATTGCACCATGCATGTGAGGTATCACCTCGAAGGTCAGATCGAGGGCAGTAATTTTAGCAGTAGACCTCCTCCGTGAATCTAATGTGGTATCATGTAAAGGCTTTTATATATATATATATAAAGCATAAATATAAATAATAATTACAATGGTCCCAAAAATGTGTCAAAAATGTCTGATGTGTCCGCCATAATGTCGCAGTCACAAAAAAAAAAAAAAAAAAAAAAATCGCTGATCGCCACCATTACTAGTAAAAAAAAAAACAAATTATTAATAATAATGCTATAAAAAACTATCCCCTATTTTGTAAACGCTATAACATTTGCGCAAACAAGTCAATAATCGCTAATTGCAAAAATGTTTTTTTTTTGATATATTTTTTGGGGATATTTAATCATAGCAAAAAGTAATTGTCGCTCTATTTTTGTTTATAGCACAAAAAATAAAAAACCGCAGGGGCGATCAAATACCCACCAAAAGAAAGCTCTATTTGTGGGAAAAAATGGATGCCAATTTTGTTTCGGAGCCACGACGCACGACCGCGCAATTGTCAGTTAAAGCGACGCAGTGCCGAATCGCAAAAAGGGGCCTGGTCCTTTGGCTGCAAATTGGTCCGGGGCTGAAGTGGTTAAAGTGATACTACAAAAGGTTAAAAAATAATAATAATAATTGTCCCAATTATGTGTTCTGTGCAAAGGTTTTGCACAGAGCAGTCCAGATCCTCTTCTTATGTCCCCGGCCAGCACTTTCGACTCCTCTCCCCTTTTGAGTGCCCCTATAGCAAGCCACTTACTATAGGGGCAGTAGTGCATGCTCACTCCTGAGCCTTGCTCTGTGTTATCCTTAAGATACACAGAGCTTGACCCCCCCCCCCCCCCTTGCACACCACTGGATCGTGGGACAGGTGAGTGGCTGGTTATTAAAAGTCAGCAGCTACAGTTTTTGCAGCTACTAACTTAACTTTTCACTTAAGGGACTAGAGCTCTGCTTTAATGGCCCTGTAATCCATTTTTCATGAAATTGGGTTTATTTTTACCGTGTTCTTCTTATTGCCTCCTAGTTTTGTGTGAGCTCCTAAACCTTTTCCCTCACTCCTGTTTGTTTGAAATGAGCAGTGCATGTTAGTTGCAGTGATGTGCAACGCTCTATTCACACTACAAATCGCCAAGTCTAGTTCACAGTCCATCTCTGGAGGAGAAAGAAGAAAGAAGGTGAAGAAGAAAGAAGAAAGAAGAAGAGAAAGAAAAAGAAGAGAAGAAAAAAAAAAAAAAAAGAAAAAAAAAGAAGAAGAAAAGGAAGAAGAAGAAGTTTACGAAAGGAAAATCCACTTTGCACTACAAGTGCACTGAAAGTGCAGTTGCTGTAGGTTTGAGGGGGACATGCAAGGAAAATAAAAAACAGCATTTCTGCTTGTACATGATTTGATGATAAAATCAGCAGAGCTTCCCCTCAGATCTACAGCGACTGCACTTTCAGTGCAAAGTGGATTTCCCTTTAGGAATTCAACCCCAGAATGTCACTTTAGCAATATCAATGTGGGGTCTTGTTAGGCCAGGTCAGCCCACACCGCACAGGTCAACTGCTTATTTTTGCCTAAGGGAATTGGAAAATGGTGATATACTTAACCTTGAATGCTCCCAGCACAAGACCGGTCCCTGTAGCTTCTGTCCCCCATGGTCACGCCAATCGACCCACTCTGGATGCGAGGACGTCAGGAACAATCCACCGCTAGATTGTGGGGGAGTGCTGTTTGCAGGTAGAGTGGAGGATCAGGCCAGTACAAGCTTTCTCCAATCCCCTAGACAAACATGAGCAGTTGACCTGTGCAGGCCTGCACATAACCCCAGCAGATTGCAGTAGCCTCCGTTTCACATTAATCCTGGGCTGTTCCATCTGAACAAAGCTTCAGCACTTAATAGCTTAAAGTGGTTCTAAAGGTTCGATTTAAAATTTTCCTTAAAATAAACAAACACATACTATTTATCTGCTCTGTGTAATAGATTTGCACAGAGCAGCCCCAATCCTCCTCTTCTTAAGTCACCCACCACTGCTTCTGCCCCCTCCCCCCTACTTGTGCATGCTTGCTCCCAAAGGAGACTGTCTATGGAACACAGAGCAGGGCTCAGTCCCACCATTCCTCCCTCCTCACTGGCTGTGATTGACAGCAGCAGGAGCCAATGGGAGAGACCCCCGGGAGAGCTTCTGCTCTCATGCACATTGCTGGATCAAAATCAGGCTTAAATAAGTATTGGGAGATTGGGGGGTGCACACTGAAGTTTTTTTTACTTTTATATGGGGGGGTGAAGAGCTTAGCGGTAAGCTCTGACACTGTGCAGAATGGTTGAAGCTGTGTATTTACAATCTTTCTGTGTAAAGTTTTTTTTTTTTTTTACAAAAAACACACACATCAGTCCAGCCAGATTTTTCCCACAGAACACGCAAGAGTTACATAAAGCCAACATTAGCACCTGTGTAAATTTGTAATCCTCCAAAAAGGAGGGCAGAAGCAACAGCTACTACTCCTCTCCTACAAAAAGACTTTTGTTCGGATCATATATCAGTCACTTCTGGAGTCTGCAGAACAAATCTGGGAGAACCATCTGCCTGCATTTAAAACATTTGGGCTGTTCGACCCAATAATGTTCTACATCTACTCCACCTTATGACAGCAACCATTTTATCAGTTACAGAGATAACGGGCATAATCTGTCACCTTCTTTCTTGTCCTGTGTCTTCTTCTGAGTTGGACCAGAGGCTTGGGCCTTTGCTTGTTGCTGCTGCTGTTCAGCATCTTTCTGCTTTTGTTTGGTAGCTTCTTCCTCAGCTTTGTATCTCTCCTGTGCTGCCGCCACCTCCTTCTCCATGTCTCTGAGCAAGAGCTTCAACTCCTGCACAGAACGCTCACCAAAAATGACATCATCCTGAGAAGGGAATTGGCCCTGTGGTGCAAAAAAAAATAAGTGATGCAATAAAAACATTAAGTGGATGTGATGTAGATCATAGTCATAGCAATAAGGACAAAAGGTTTGTAGACATCTGACCATCACACTCACTATATGGACATAAGTAGGTGTACGGGCCTCTAAATGATAGTTTAGGCATTTCCAGTGAAGAGTGCTGTTAAAGTGAATGTAAACCCGATTCATGAAATTTGAGCTGGGCATATATCTGCAGAAAGTTTTCTTATCCCTCTTCAAAGTACTATGTACCGTAGTAGTCTCCTGCTCCGTTCTTCTATTAGCACAAATTTGAACTATTCACAGGCATGCTCTGCATGTGGGGGGGCTCACATCATCCGGCCACCTCATTGGCAACGCAGCAATGGCATCACTCCGGCGCATGCATGCAGGAGCCGCTATTCACGGCACAGGACTCTGAAGGAACAGCCCCAGTGGCTGCTCCTTCAGAGCGCATGCGCCAGTGGCATCACTGGCCCATTCACAGGTAAAGATCTCCTAAATGTGCACTGTTTAGGAGATATTTACAGTACCTATAGGTGATCCTTTTAATAAGGCTTACATATAGGTAAAATGTCAACCATGGGAGTTTACTCCCACTTTAACTCCAATACACTCTCTGCTCCACCACAGAAAAAACAGTGCTCCTCTACTATGAGAAATACATGCCCACCTTGTAAGTGGACTCATAACATATACATGTCAACAATGCATAAGTATAGGAGGCCCTCAGTAAGGTCTCACATTCCCAGGGTTGGTCTTCACATGCATCCACCTTATTGCTAGGACCAACCCTGGGGATGCAAGACCTTACTAAGGAACTCTATATATGTAATGGGTCCTCTTACAAGGTGAGAATGTATTTCTCATGGTGGCGGAGTACTGCTTTGTCTGTGGTGGAGCACAGAGTGTATTGCGGTGATCGAAATCGGACATATGCCACTTTTTTGGGGACCAGTGACATTGTTAAAGTGATCACTGCTAAAAATATGCAGTCACTGTACTAATGACATCTGCATTGAAGAGGGTTAACATCAGGGGTAATCCTGACCCTTTGGTTAAATGTATGCCTAGGGGGTGCTTACTAAACTGTGGGGGAGGTGCTTTTACTAATTGAAGACATGGATTGGTGTTCCTGCTTCACAGGAACACAGGATCCATGTGTTCTGTACTCACAGAAAGACAGTCTGCCTTGTTTACATGGCGCATGCTCGTGTCCAAAACACAGAAATTTATATATATATATATATATATATATATATATATATATATATATATATATATATATATATATATATATATATATATATACATACACACACACACACACACATATATACATACACACACACACACACACATATATATATACATATACACACACACACACACACACACACGCGATTCTGCACAGAGCGACCACCCTGTAGCAGTAAATCCGCTATGTGCATTACCTCACTGCTGGAACGAACAACGTTGGACAAATCTCCACATATCTGGTTCCCACGCTTGCTAAAAATGGACAAGTCTACACGCAACGTCTCTTGGAGCTTCTGGTCTATTTCAATCTTTTGGATGAGCTGTAGAGCTTCCTGCTGAAGCGCACACAACCGGCGCATCCTTTCCCGACCTTCTTCTTGACGGGTGCGCTCCAACTCTTGCTGGCGCTGTTGTTCGGCTTCACGCAACTTCAAAGATAGAAGCTGTATGTGTACAATGGAAAGGCGTTAACACAGTTAATGGAATATTAGATTTCAGCTTCTGAATAAAATAAAAAATGTTCATCACAAATAACTTGTTTTATACACTAGAAGTGTATGCAAATCCTAAAGCTATTTTCCAGTAGGTTTACCATCACACCGAAGACCATATGCTTAAGAAAATAGTTTTTGTTGCAAGCCTGGGGATCCTGCCAGCAACAGCACTTCCCGTTGCAGGCCAACAATGCTAAGCCTTACGATTGGTAGCAAGTGGACAACACTGCTAACAATTGCAAGACAGCGCCTTAGTGTTGTCATCGTTTAACAAGAAGTACGCTTATTGGCAGAATCTCCAAGTAGAAAACTTTGCAACATATTAAAGTTTGTATGAATTTATATATAGTCACTTGATGACCCTTAGACCTCATGCACACTGGATGTTAAAATAACATTGTAAAAACGCCAGTGCAGTGAGTTTTTCAACATATTTGCAAACGTTTTTTTTTTTTTTTTTTTTTACCAATAAATAAAAAAAAAAAGAAGAAGAAGAAAAAAAAAAAAACCCTGGTGAGCCGTGTTTGACGTTAGAGTGTTTTTCTAGCTGAAAAACTCCTCTCAGAACCCACTAGTTTTATTTATTTATTTTTTTTTAAAAGCCAAAAAACGCCCCAGACAAAAACTGCTGATGTGTGTATGGACACACAGGATAACATGATGGAGAGTTTATTGACTGTAGAAAAAAAACGTCTAAAGCCAAAAATAGCTGCTGTAAAAATGTCCAGTGTGCATGAGGCCTAAAAGTGATATTAAAAGCACAATAAAAAATAAATGAAAACCAAACATGTTATACTTACCTGTTCTGTGCAGTGGTTTTGCACAGAGTAGTCCCACTCCTCAGGTCCCCCATTGGCGCTCCTGTCGAGTGCCACCAAGCAAGGAGCTTGCTATGGGGGCACCCAAGCTGCTGCTTTTAGTGTCATTCAGACGTGGAGCCACATCACGCCCCCTTTTCTCATTGGCAGTAACTGACAGCAGCAGGACCCAATAGAGAGGAGAGCACTTGTGCACATCGCTGGAACACAATGGAGCGCAGGTGATTGGGGGGGCCTGCTGCACAAAATGCATGAAGGTTAAAAAAAAAAACAAAAAAAAACACACCTCATCCTTTAGAACCACTTTAAACTGAAGTTTAAAGGAGATCTATAGCAATACAAAAAATAGTTATGTTTAACAATCCAATATAAGCTTAAATGAAAAAAAATAAAAATAAAAATCTCCTTTCATGTTTTGAGTGCTGCCTATCTCTTTCCATAACTTCCTGGTTTCCCTGCAGGCTTTGCACGTTCTCCTCTACTTTTACTTTCAGTTTCTAAGGACTACATATGCCATGGTACCTTGCCTACTGCAAGCAGTGATTCCTGTACAAAATGCACTGAACATATCAAAGGCTAGGTTTAAATATTCATCTAAACCCATCGCTCCTCTGAAAAGGGATCTGTGTTTGGAATGCTTTTCAGAAGAGATTAACAGATTCACATTGCCTCCTCACTGCCTGTTTTAACCCCATTTTTGCTGAGAAAAAAAAAAAAAATAGTAAATGACCAGTTACACTTACCAGTAACGGTGTTTCTGGGAAGTCTCCCAGGACGGCAGGCCTACTTAGTCTAGCAGGAGGCCTAGGTAGACCTTGGCTCTTGCCATCCTGGAAGACTACTTGAGAATTTTTTATCTTAAATATTTCAGGGTGTATAGCCATCAGCATTGTCAATCAGCTTCTGGAACTGCTTTCTGGATTGGCAGCACAGACTCTCACAGTGAGATGCAGTATATGGGAGTGGCTCAAGGGTGTACTTTAATGACATGTCAAAGCAGCAATCCAGAGCGGGCAATATATTGGCCCAATAATCCAATGTATACCCACACACTGGATTGCCGCTTTAATATTTCTGTAATTGGAGACTTTAATAAAACACAAAAGCAGATGGGTATGAATGCGTCGCTGCAGCAAGCACACTGCCAAGTCAATCACTCTCCTTTACATCCAAGCCCTGAACAAGGAGATTCTGGTACACCCCAAAATGCATTGGCTATCAACTTCCAATAGTAATTTTTTTTTTTTTACAAGATACATCCCAATTGATTTGTCCTGTCCGGCACTTTTTTCTTCTACACTCAAAGGTTCTCAGTGGAAGGAGGACAAGTCTGGTGAAGGACCAGCTCTACTGCAATACTATCACTGCTAAATCTACAATCCTTCACAACATCATTGCTCATATCTAGCACCAGTCCCTTCGGTACTTGCAGCACACAAGCATGTGACAATCTTAAATATCATCTGACCTTGGCCCTGTGGCGATGTTCCTCCTTTAATTTCTCTTGTCGTTCCAAGGCCTCCTTTGAGCTTTAGAAAAAAAAAAAAAAAAAAAAAAAAAAAAACACAAGACCAATATCATGATGCAAACACGTCATTACAAAGCATTACATGAACGGGATGATTGTTCTGTCTTTTCTCACTCTTTCTCCAGCTGTTCCTCCAGTTTTTGTTTTTCTTGCCTCTGGTTTAATTCCAACATCTCTTCAAAACGTTTGAACTGCTCTGCTGCCTTTTCTGCCAGTGACCTGTTGTACCGATTAACATAATCCAGACGGGCATTCAGTTCTTCCTGGAAAAAAAGTAGAATAAAATCAACCTCTAGTCACTTTTCTTTTCGGGGAAAGGTTTTCAACTGCTGTCAAAGTTTTTTTTTTTATTTTTATTTTTTTTTATTTGCTGTCTGTGCCCAGTTAGTAATACATTTTTTTTATTGCTTCCTATCCCAGAAAAGTGACAAGAAATCTCCTCAATGTGAGGGGAAATCCCCTCTTTGTCAGCAAAACAAAAGTCCACATTGGAAGATTCACCCTCAACCCCTGTTCTGGTGACAACAAAGTCTGGATTTCCATCACTTTCTGTCCTGGTAAGAATGGTCACCATTACAAACAAAGATGTATTTTCCCAGCTCGGATACAGACAGTACTACACCTAAAAATTCTTAGGGAGCTACTACTAAAAATGAGGGAAGTTTAACCAAGACTAAACCTAAACCTAGACTTCTGACACTTGTTTCTTACAAAAGTTAAAATCAGTATTTTTTTCCCTAGAAAATTACATAGAAACATGCATCTTTTTTTTTTTTTTTTTTTTTTTTTAGTAGAAACTCTGGAGAATAACATTTTAGATCATACTATTTGCACAGCGGTCTTTCAAACACAACTTTTGCGGGGGAAAAAAAAATATATATATACTTCAAATGAATAAAATAAACTAAAACTAAAAACCGTAAAGTTAGCCCAATTTTAAAAGCGGAAATCCCGCAAAAAATTGTCGGCACCCGAGGCCGAACCATCCCTCGGTCCTCGGATGCTGCTGCCGCCATCGTCGGTAAGGGAATCAGGAAATGAAGCCTTGCTCCACTCCCCGGTTCTCTACTGCGCATGCGCAATCCAAATAGTCCCTGCTGTTTCCCATGGGAGTCTATGCCTGGAAGTGGGTGCAAATAATCTTAGACAGGTATCTGCACCACCCTCCCGCCTGAAAGGTGCCAAATGTGACACCGGGGGGTTCAATGTATAACGTGAAAGATGATGTTACGCTGTGAAAATCGGGAGAGAATCATGATGTTCTTTCTAAGCACAATAAATTAAAAAAAATTGTGATTCTCATTTTAACCAGAATCGTGCAGCTCTATCAGAAACTTCCAGGTCCCTCTCTCTGTGCCACCAACCCTTTATTACTACAAGACACACTAATGAGGTCACACCCAGCTGATGGATCCATTGCACTTGGCAGAGAACAGGCCATCGAACGCCGCCGTGTGATTGATACAGAAGGTACTTGGAAATCTATAGAGTGAAGATCGGCAGTTCAAGCGGCAGACCAGTAACTATTAGTGTTATTATGCTGGGATTGGTTTAATTTTTTTTTTTTTTTTTTTTTTTTTTTTTAGAAGAAGAAATGGAAGTGCTTTTTTAAGCTAACAAAATTATCTTGGTGTGCTCTGTGTCTTGGATCTGAAGATCAAGTCAGATCTCTAATCTTGAGTCCCCCCACAATTCCCTTGTCCCATAGCTTCTCTGCAATCTACCTACAGAGCACACCTAGGTTTGAAAGCTCAAAAAGGGTGCACCCCAGAATATACGTTTAACTCAATTTGTTGCTTCGATAAAAAAAAAAAAAAAATTATACATTATTATTATTAATAATATTAGGCTACTTTCACACTGGGGCGCAGTTTTAACCCCCGTTAGCGGCCGAAAAAGGTTTAAAACCACCCGCAAAGCGGCGCTTTGCAGGCGGGTTTGAAGCGCTGCCCCATTGTTTTCAATGGGAAGGGGTGCTTTAGGAGCTGTAAAAACACTGCTCCTACAGCGCTCCAAAGATGCGGCTTGCAGGACTTTTTTGACCGTCCTGCAAGATCACCGCTCCAGTTTGAAAGCCCTCGGGGCTTTCACATTGGAGTGCACTGAGCGGCTCTTTTAGGGCGATTTGCAGGCGCTATTTTAAGCACTTTAGCGCCTCAGTGTGAAAGGGGCTTTAATCTTTGGATTGCAGAGCAGACATCTGCAGTTATCTTTGCATATGAGCAATCAAATTATGCAAATACTGGCATCAGCTTACAGAGCTGTGCTTTGACATGCCCCATCCACATCTGTCTCTAGGTCAACAAGGCCAGCCAACAAAGAGGCCCAAAGCCACATGCTGGGAGACAGTATGCAAGCTGAACTCTGTACTTGCATGCCCCACTTCTAAAAATGCTGGTTGCTTGGCTGTCTGAGTCTTCAATACCTTGTAAACCTGATAAACAGAATGTTCAGAAGGCAGCCCACATACTCTTAGCACGGGTCTCTACAGTACAGTTTTGTAAATTACCAAAAAACTGCATCTCCAGTGCTATTCATTAGATTATATCCAAATTTATTACATTAGCATACTTAAAAATATTTTGGAAACACACTGGACTTGTCTTCCACGTTAATGTAAAAAAAAAGAAGAAGCATAAAGCCCCTTTCAGACGGAGCAGAATCTGTCCAAAAGAATCCACCTGCTCAGCGAGGGATCTCTCTGCTGATCCCTGCTAAGCAGGCGGATAACAGGTCTGTGTCTGCTATGCAGAGTGGAAAAAGCCTGCTATTCTCTATGGGGGCGGTTAGATGGAAACGGATCCATAGAGAACAATGGGTGGTCCGATTGGGCCTGCCTGAAAAACGGACTGGTGTGAAAGGGGGTTTTTAGCATGGACAGCAGCCTTGTTGTGTGTACGTACACACACAACCAAGTTCTCTCCTCCAGTGTGAGGGGGAAATATAGCACACAACTGTTTTTGCTGTATGCCAATCCTACTAGGGATGGGGCTTCTAGACCATAGGTGTGCCATGTATCTCAATGAGCGTGAAAAAGGGCCAGTTAATCAAGCTCCATCTACAGTAAATGCTTTGATCTTTCAGATATGTTAAAGTAGAACTAAAGACAAAAAAAAAAAAAAAAAACTTTCATTTTGGTTATAAACCCTGCCCATTTTTTCCATGCGTGTTCAATTGGGGAGATTTTCATTAATTTCCTGACCTATAACCAAAAAACAGGAAGTGAGAGGAAATCCCTCCAAAGTCATCAGAACTACCGTCCCTATTGAAAGATCTTCCCTCTATTCCTGTTCTGGGGATGGTCTCACTTTTACATTCAGTGATCAGAGTAAATAGGACAAATATATGGCGAATCTCCCAAACAGTGGTACAGGCAGCAATAAAAACTGACAGGTGTTCTAATCCCTCTGCAATCTACCAAAACAAAAAGTTTTTATCTTATTAATACTTTAAAGAGGATTTTGATTCCATTCTACAATAACAGGAACCTCATACGTAAACCACATAGAAGCATACCCTAGACTTCATCTTCTGTTCCTCCTCAAACGAGCGAATCTTGCTTTCCACAGCCAACATTTTGGCAGATGGCAACCTTAAAAAAGGGTCCACGTCTTTACAGGATTCCAAGATGATCTGCTCTTCCTAGAAAATAGTTCAATGATAAGTTATACACATGTCCAGCCTGCATGAAATAGAATAAAAGCATCGACTTGGCTCACCTGCTTTTTGTCCGTCTCTGCTGGGGAGATTAATGGGGGGACTGGAGATGCTGGTGCTGACATTGAGGAGAGACCATTCGAATCTTGCATGTACTCCTGACATTCAGAGCCATCGATTAAGGTTTTATTTGGGATGATGTTCTCTAGGACCCAGCCAGCATATGGCGACAGCATGCAAATGGACTGACTGAGCAAATCCTAGGAAAGATGAAGAAAAGATTTGGTGAGTGTGGCTTTTAGTTGAATATTGTATATTATATTTACCTGAAAAAGCTGCACTACAATCAGCCTTTAAACGATAACTGTGGGTGCCCCTCTCCCAGGATAGTACTGGTTAAACGATCCCTGAGACAGGGTGTACCGCAGAGGAATACTTGAAATATTACTTTTTCCTTGCCAGGTCCTCTTCGCTGGTTGTGCTACCCCTTCCTCGCTGGCATCACCAAGTATAATGCAGAACCAGTGATCCTACATTGTAGGCAAGGCTATAGAGGGCCTGCTCACATCTGGGTATAAAGCAGATCAGAAAATACCAGCTTCTGAGAGAGTGACAAACAAGGCAAATATTCCCTTATTTTATAATCCTCCTAAAGTTTAGTGGCTGTAAATGTTCTTAATTTTTTGGTTTAAAAAATAAACATGTTATACTTGCCTGCTCTGTGCACTGGTTTTGCACAGAGCAGCTCTGAACCGCCTCTTCTGGGGTCCACCGCTGGCAATCTTGGCTCCTTCACTTCTTTGAATGCCCCCATAGCAAGCCGCCTGCTATGGGGGAATTAGTGCGTGCTTCATTCCGAGCTAGGCTGTGTACATCCATAGACACACACACACACACACACACACACAGCACTGCTCGGACCTGCCCCCTCCTCACAGGATTTGACTGACAGCAGCAGAAGCCAATGGCTCCTGCCAGTCTTCTGTGAGAAGAAAGAGTGGAGAAGAGCTGCTGTAACATGGGCACTTCAGTGGCTCGATATCGGGATAAGGCACGTGTCTAAGGGAGGGGAAGCATTTGAATGTTTTTTTTTTTTTTTTTACCTTAATGCAGAGAATGTTTTGGGGTATAAAAAAAAAAAAAAAACCATAAGCATGTGGATCACTTTTATAGGCAGTGGAATGGGGTCCCCCTGACTGCTTTCCATTCCCACAAGGGAGGCCAGGGCGGAAGAAGGTTGTTCTGCCAGCTGACCATAGAGATGACCAAAGACCAGATCATCTCTATGGACTAAAAATTTGTATTTTGTCACTTCCGGTTTTGCCAGGATGTAAACAAGCTTGGGAAAGCATTGGATCAAATAGATCTTGGTTGGATCTGATGATTATAATAGACCCCAGATAGCTTTAAAAAAAAAAAAAAAAAAAAGTCACCTATGCTTAAGCTCAATCTATTCCTGATAAACTGAAAGTCATTCTAATCAGTATGTCACCTGTTTGGGACTTTCAATATATACAGTGGATATAAAAAAAAAAAGTCTACACACCCCTGTTAAAATGTCAAGTTTCTGTGAAGTAGAAAAATAAATAATTTCAGAACATTTTCCACCTTTAATATGACCTATAAACTGTAAAATTGAAAAAAAATAAAAAATAAATGAAAATGTTTAAAGGGAGGGGTAATAAACAAACAAACAAATAAATAAATAAATAAATAATGTGGTTGCATAAGTGTGCACACCCTCTTATAACTGAGTAGCTGCTGACTTTTAATAAGGAGACTTACCTTTCCAGGGCACCCACGATGTCGGCCGCTGAGGCCGACATATCCCTCGGCTCTCGGGTCCCAGCGCCGCCATCCTTCCTAAGGGAAACAGGCAGTGGAGTCTTGCGGCTTCACTGCCCGTTTCCAGCGGCGCTTTGTGAATGGGACGCGCTGGGTTAGGGAACACACAGTTCCAAGAACACAGCGCGCCCCATTACCCAGAGGAGGAGAGAAGACCGAAGATAACTGCGAAGTAGGAAGGAGGCAGATTAGGAAGACTGCCTAGCAACAGGGATTTCTGGTAAGGCAACACATTTTTTTTTTTTTTCTTTTTTTTTAGGGTGGCCCTCCACTTTAAAAATAGGAGTCAGTACATCGCGGCCATCATTTAAAGCGCCTAGGATTAACTCCAAATAAAAGTTCAGCTGTTCTAGTACGTCTCTCCTGACATTTTCTTAGTCACATCCTACAGCATAAGCCATGGTCCGCAGAGAGCTTCCAAAGCATCAGAGGGATCTCATTGTTAAAAGGTATCAGTCAGGAGAAGGGTACAAAAGAATTTACAAGGCATTAGACATACCATGGAACACAGTGAAGACAGTCATCATCAAGTGGTGAAAATATGGCACAACAGTGACCTAGAACTGAACGTCCATCCAAAATTGATGAAAAGACGAGAAGAAAATTGGTCAGGGAGGCTGCCAAGAGGCCTACAGCAACATTAAAAGGAGCTGCAAGAATAGCTGGAAAGTACTGGCTGTGTGGTACATGTGAGAACAATCTCCCGTTTTCTTCATATGTCTGGGGTATGGGGTAGAGTGGCAAGACAAAGACTTTTCTTAAGAAAAACAACATCCCAGCTCGGCTAAATTTAGCAAAAACACATCTGAAGTCTCCAAAAATCATATTGGGAAAATGTGTTATGGTCTGATGAAACCAAGGTTGAACTTTTTGGCCATAATGCCAAAAGATAGATTTGGCACAAAAACACTGTACTAGGGATCGACCGATTATTGGGGCAATAACAGCAGACGGTCGACTTTATTGTAATAACAGCCGAGCAGCTGCTGATCTGCATCGGTTGTTATTACAAGCAGCAAGAGGGGACACCCCCCCCCCCTCCCATGCTCACCTGGGCTCTCCTGTCCCACTGGGAGGCCCGAGCATCCAGCCGTCATGTCCGCCAGCTGGCCGAAGACCCAAACAAAGCTGATGCTTCGTTCGGGTCTTAGATCTAGTAACCCGGAAGCAATGTCATGAAATCACTTCCCAGATTACTGCCATCTTAAAAAGCGCCAGTTTTAAAAAAGAAAGTATTCAAAAAATAAAAATAAAAAAATAAAATAAAAAACGCAGATCTTGACGTTTTGAATAATTTAAAGTGCAGAGGAGGGGTTTGACCCCCCCTCTACAAAAAGTACCTCTCACATGCCTATTACTGTCACAAGGGATGTGGCCGAAACATTGGTATCGTAACGGCACTGAAAAAACGATATCTGTAGATCCCTACAGTGTACATCACCAAAAGAACAACATACCGACAGTGAAGCATGGTGGTGGCATCATCATGCTTTGGGGCAGTTTTTCTTCGGCTGGAACAGGGGCCTTAGTCAAGGTAGAGGGAATTCTGAACAGTTCCAAATACCAGTCAATATTGGCACAAAACCTTCAGGCTTCTGCTAGAAAGTTGAAAATGAAGAGGAACTTCATCTTTCTGCATGACAACGACCCAAAGCATATATATCCAAACCAACAAAGGAATGGCTTCACCAGAAGATTAAAGCTTTGGAATGGTCCAGCCAGAGCCCAGACCTGAATCCGATTGAAAATCTGTGAGGTGATCTAAAGAGGGCTGTGCACAGGAGATGCCTTCGCAATCTGACACATTGAGTGTTTTTTCAAAGAAGAGTGGGCAAATATTGCCAAGTCAAGATGTTCCATGCTGATAGACTCATACCCAAAAGTGCTGTAATAAAATCAAAAGGTGCTTCAACAAAAAGTATTAGTGTAAGGGTGTGCACACTTATGCAACCATATTATTTTATTTTTACTTCCCTCCAACGATAGGATTTCAGTTTGTTGTTCAACTGAATTGTACAGTTTATAGGTCACATTAAATAGGTGCAAAAGTTCTGACACGATTTATCTTTGTCTCACATTTTACATCACAGAAACCTGACATTTTAACAGGAGTGTGTAGCCTTTATATCCAATGTACATGCACCGATGGTTTTGCCACTTCGATTGGTGTATGGTGCTGTACAATTACTCTAAAACCCATTAGAATATATCTATCTATCCATCTATATATATATATCTATCTATCCATCTATCCATAGCCAGAATCAGTCCATCAACTGGGAGGTTTGTCTGTATTGGGCAAATACAGAGCCTAGATGGCAACTGTTAGGTGAAAAGTCACGATTGACTAACACTTGAGTGGTTTCCTGAGACTCTGTTCTGACCCCGGTCCTTTATTGCATGGTCACTTGCTGCTCAGTAGCTGCTGTAGTGTATGAGTGAGGGTATGGCTAAAACCCTGGGTGTGCTTTTTTAATGACAACATTGTCAATTTTAATGTTTATATTGTGCAAATCTAGTAGAGTGCATCAATCTGAGAATATTTCTAACAGATTTTTGTAGAAGGGTCTGCTGTCTGCCCCATGTATGAACAAATTAGTGGGTACTCTTCCCCACACATATTATACAGGATTTATATAGCGCCAACAGTTTACGCAGTGTTTACAAAATAAAAAAGGGAGATAATACAGTTATAAAACAATAAAATACAAGAGGATTAAGAGGGCCTTCTCAGAAGAGCTTACAATCTAATACTTTCTGTTCTGGGAGAGCCACTGGGCAAGTTTGGCGAGTCAGTACTCCACCCTTGAATGGCCTGAATGCACTGGGCCAGTCAGGATCCTGTTGGGTTTTAGTTTACCAAATTATGACTGACACATTAGCTTGTGTTCCTAACCAAACTATCAAATAGCTGGAGTCATAACTGATCACATATGCAGCACCAGGTCAAACAGAAACAGCTTCCTTGGCTGTAAAAGATAAAAGGGTGTTAATCGAGATCCGCTTATAGGTATTACTATTGTGTTATGTTCACACTCTTCTAGAGCCGTATCTCAACCTCCTTTTATTTATCGGCTATGCCTCGTATTTGATAATTGCAGGATGCATCCACGCCACCCTTCATTATTTTCCAGTTCCCCCCCCCCCCTCTATATGAGTTTTATTTCATCACCCCCTCTTGTGCCTTATTTTTGTATTGAATCAATCAAAACTTAATAAAAATTGTCAATTATAAAAAAAAAAAAAGATGAAAGGGTTTGACCACTTCAGCACTGGAAGCATTTATCCCCTTAATGACCAGGCAATTTTCTGCGATACGGCACTGCGTTATTTTAACCAACAATTTCGTAATCATGCAACGCTGTACCCAAATAAAATTGATGTCCTTTTTTCCACCCGCAAATAGAGTTTTCTTTTGGTGGTATTTGATCACCTCTGCGGTTTTTATTTTTTGTGCTATAATCACAAAAAAATAAATAATAAAAAAAATGGAGTTACTTACCGGTAACATCCTTTTCCAGGAGTCTTTCAGGACAGCACCATAGAGAGACCTTGGCTCCTCCCATCTCAGGAAACACCGCCCTTCATCAAGATTTAAACTCCACCATCCCGCCGGCCCCTCAGTTCTTCACGAGTACCTCCGGCCAGCTGGGGAGACACAAGAACACGTCATACTAACCTTTATCTTACCTGACGGTCTCATGCGAGGAGTTCTTCCGTAGTATCCAACAATTTGGGTGGGTATCTGTGCTGTCCTGAAAGACTCCTGGAAAAGGATGTTACCGGTAAGTAACTCCATTTTTCCCCTACCGTCTTTCAGGACAGCACCATAGAGAGGATAAGCGAGCACTTTACCTTAGGGGGGGACTACTGCTTGCAGAACTTTGCGCCCAAAGGCTTGATCTTTTGCCGACAGCAGGTCCAATCTGTAATGCCTTACAAACGTTTCAAAACTTGACCACGTTGCCGCTTTACAGATCTGCTCTGGAGAAGCACCAGCCCACTCTGCCTGGGAAGTCGCCATTGCTCTGGTAGAGTGTGCCCTAATACCCTCCGGGGGCTCTGATCCCCTGACAACATAAGCCTGGATAATGGCTAACCTAATCCATCTGGCTATTGTACGCCTAGAGGCTTTGGATCCCTTCCTAGGCCCTGAAAATAATACAAAAAAGGAATCTGAATTCCTAAACTGTTTTGTACTACTCAAGTACTGAAGAACGCACCTTCTAACATCTAAATTATGAAATTTATATTCCTGCTCCCTCACAGGATCCGAACAAAAAGTGGGCAAGATTATTTCTTGACCTCTATGAAATTTAGAGGAAACCTTTGGCAAAAATGCCGGATCTGTTTTAAAAATCACACGATCCGGGAAAACCTGAAAAAAAGGTGCCCTGATTGAGAGGGCTTCGAGTTCGCTCACTCTCCTAGCTGTCGTGATCGCCACCAAAAACACCGTTTTGAGGGTGATCATTTTCAACGTACAGGACTCCAATGGTTCAAATGGTTCACCCGTAAGAGCCTGTAAAACTAATGAAAGGTCCCACACTGGGAAGGAGGAGACTCTCACTGGTCTCTGTCTGTTTAAGGCTTTGAAAAATCTGGCTATCCACGGATCTACCGCTAGCTGCCTTTCCAAAAAGACGCTCAAAGCCGACACTTGTCCTTTCAGTGTACTAAGCGATAACCCCTTATCTGCCCCTGACTGTAGAAACTCCAATACCGCTACCGAGCTGTGCACCTCAAAGGAACTCTCTGTGCACCAGATATTAAAACGTTTCCACACCTTCAGGTAGATGGCCTGCGTTTCTTTCTTCCTACAGTTTAACAGGGTTTTCACTAAACGATCCGAAAACCCCTTGTCCCTCAGCAGTTCCTCCTCAGTAACCAGGCTGCGAGGTTCCACCTCTCCACCTGAGGACACCCGACTGGCCCTTGCGACAGAAGATCCTTCCGCACTGGTAGAATCCAAGGAGGCTCTACCGCTAGACCCTTTAAGACTGAGAACCAGGGTCTCCTGGGCCAATAGGGTGCAATCAGAACGAGAGTAGTGTTCTCCGCCTGAAATTTCCTCAGAACTGCTGGAATCAACACAGGGGGGGGGGGGGAAGGCATAGCACCTGGAGAATGCCCAGCTCTGAGCCAGAGCGTCCACTCCCAGTGCCCCGTCCCATTTGCTCAGGGAGAAGAACTGATGGGTCTTCCTGTTTTCTCTCGAAGCGAAGAGGTCTATACATGGCATCCCCCACTTCCGAGTAATTGCCATGAATACCTCCTGGTTCAAAACCCAGTCGCCTTCTCTCAGCGTTCTCCTGCTGAGAAAATCCGCCACTTGGTTTTGATCCCCCTTCAGATGTACTGCTGAAAGAGACAGAATGTTTGCCTCGGCCCACCTGAGAATAGTCTCCGCCAGGACCCAGAGGGATCTGCTCCTGGTACCCCCCTGCCTGTTTATGTAGGCTACTGCTGAGGAGTTGTCGGACCTGACCCTCACATGCTGTCCTTGGAGTTCTATCTGAAAGGCTATGAGTGCCAGCGCTATCGCCCTCAGTTCCCTCCAGTTCGAGGACTTTCTTGCATCCCTCCTCAGCCAAACACCCTGGACCATCCTGGAGTCTAGATACGCTCCCCAACCTGTGCCGCTCGCATCCGTTGTGACCGTCTTGTTTACTGGTAGGACCCAGTTCAGCCCCTGACACAGATTGGCCCCCTTTCTCCACCACCAGAGAGACCTCTTGACCTGTCCTGGAACCGTTATCAGGCAGTCCAAAGACCCCTGACTGCGGTCCCAGATTCCCAGAATGAAAAGTTGTAAGGCCCGAAAGTGAAGTCCTGCCCACTGAACTGCTGGTAGAGAGGATGTCAACAGGCCTAGAGCTGACATGGCTTTCCTTACCGTGAGCTGCTGATTGCTTTGTAGCAACAGCATAGCCCTGTCTATTTTCTGGATTTTCTCTACTGGCAGGAAAACTTTTTGACTTCGTGAATCCAACCTGTAACCCAGAAAGATGATCTCCTGTGACGGAACCAAGCTGGATTTCTCTAGATTCAAGAGCCATCCTAGATTCTCCAGGATCTCTCTTGTCACCTGTAGATCCCGAGTCAATTCTTCCGGAGACGAGGCAAACAGGAGTAGATCGTCCAAATATGCGATTACTGCTATGCCTCTGAGTCTCAGGAAGGCTAAAACCTCCACCATGACCTTGGTGAAGATCCGGGGGGAAGAGGATAGCCCGAAGGGGAGGGCCTTGAACTGTAGGTGAAATATCCCTTCCGTGGTATTTACCGCCAACCTGAGGAACTTCTGGTAACCCTCCGCAATGGGAATGTGCAGATAGGCATCTTTCAAGTCCACCGATGCCATGTAGCAGTTCGGGGGAAGAAGAGCTTTTACCGAATAAATTGAATCCATACGGAACCTCTTGTATGTGATCGAGACATTCAGGGGCTTCAGGTTCAGGATGAGCCTGAACTTTCCTGATGGTTTGCGGATCACGAAAACGTGTGAATAGAAGCCCCTGCCTGTCTCTTCCGTAGGTACTCGCACCATCACCTCCTGTTCCTCCAACTCCTGCAAGGAGGAAAGAAGGGCTGAGGCTTTTTCTGCACATTTCGGCATCTCGGTTACCAGAAACCTGAGTGGGGGAGGGGATGAGAACTCCAACCTGTACCCTCTTCTTATGATTCCTAAGACGAACTGGTTGGAGGTTATCATCTCCCACTGTGGGAGGAAGGACCCCAATCTCCCTCCCACTGTGGTTCCGTCATTTATCCTTTTTGGGCTGTTCAGGAGGGCGAAAAATAGCCCCCCCACGCCCTTTGCCTTTTTGTCCCCAAACTTTCTTTTGCTGCTCAGTTTTTGAGGGTTCAGGCTTCCTTCTAGGACGAGATTTCCTTCTAGTCTCTGTAAATTTCCTCTTAATAGGAAAAGCCTTCTTCTTGTCAGCCGTCCTATCTAAGACGGCTTCCAAGCCAGGACCAAAAAGCAAATCTCCTGTGAGGGGGATCCCGCAGAGTTTAACTTTAGACGCGCTATCTCCCTGCCACGTCTTAAGCCATAAGGCCCTTCTAGCTGAATTTGACAAGGCTGCCGACCTCGCAGACATACGTACTGATTCTGCTGAGGCGTCAGCCAAGTAAGCCACCCCTTTCAAGAGCATGGGAAAAGAAGCCAGAATTGTTTCTTTATCAGTTCCTGCTTCTATGTGCGCTTTTATTTGTGTCAGCCAATATTCCATGTTCCGTGCCACCACTGTGGACGCCATGGCGGGCTTGAGGTTACCCAAGGATGAATCCCAAGATTTTTTCAAGAGAGAGTCCATCCTCTTATCCATGGGGTCCGGGAGCGCCCCCATGTCTTCAAAGGCCAGGTCAGTGTGCCTGGAGACCTGCGAAAAAGCTGCGTCTAATTTTGGAGTTTTATTCCAAACCAACGCTTCTTCCTCTGCAAAGGGAAACCTTCTTTTCAAAGTTTTTGAAAAGAAAGGTTTCCTTTCGGGGTCTTGCCACTCTTTATTAATGGCATTGACCAAGACGTCATGGACCGGGAACACTCTTTTTATGTTCCCCAAGACCCTTATACATCTGGTCATGGAGTGACAGCTTCTTCCTTTCCTCTTGGATACCCAAAGTTGTATGGATAGCTCCCAAGAGCTCCTCCACTTCTTCCAGGGAAAGTTTATAGCGAGAGGCCCTAGCAGACTCCCCGTCTACCTCCTCTCCCTCCGATTCCCCTTGGGAATCTGAAGATGCACTATCAAGCTCCTCCTCGATTTCTTCTCTGGGGCCCCCTGGATTCTCTCCACTCACCGAGGGAGTATCCACTATCTGCTGTGCTGGCGGAGGGTTTACCTGGGGTTGTGGTAACTGGAAAGTAGAAAAAAATCGCTTTAAAACGACTGCACGGTACTAGAGAGTTCCTTAACGGATGCTGCTAGATCCGAGCATTGTGCTGCTGACTGTTCCCGAACTAACCCCTCTATGCACTCTCTACAGAGGGCCTTAGACCAAGCCTCCCCCATCGTAGTCCTGCACGAA
This sequence comes from Lithobates sylvaticus, assembly GCA_028564925.1. NCBI lineage: Eukaryota > Metazoa > Chordata > Amphibia > Anura > Ranidae > Lithobates > Lithobates sylvaticus. The sequence goes on from CM053033.1 coordinate 120,772,378, forward strand.
GGGCATTTTTTCTTCGAATTATGGGGCGACTTGACTTTCTCCGTAGGTTTGCTCTGAAAACCCAAAAAAACACAAGGGAGAGTAGTCAGAAAAAAACCTCCATAGCTACCAGCACAAACACAGAGGGCCACCAGGGGTGCTCTTGCTAGGACAACCACCACCAGGGTCCTATAGCATCCACCCCTCCCCCCCTACCACCACCAGGGGAGGATAAACACCCGTGGAGCTTACGGGAAACAGGTAAGGGAACACCACCCCAGGGTTCCACTTACCTTTGAGTGGCTGGTGCTGGATTCTCCAGGAGTAGCTCTCGAAGCCTCTGCTTCTGACATCTCCCGCCGAGGAATGGTGGATCTCCTTCCTCTCTGAACGTTGTCCCCACAACAGAAAGAGGCCGCACCAGCCCGTCGCACGGCCCGCTTTTCAAATCCCGCGGCCGGAACCGGAAGCCGCGGGTCAGGCGGAAGCGCTGACCCCCGCCGGAACTGACGTCACCCGTCATCCGACCCAGCGCTCTGAGCTCCACGCTGATGCTATTGCAGGGCGCCACCGCACTTCCGCCTAATGCCACCGCCGGACATGAAGGAAAGCGGGCCCCTCCTGCCTTGCTCTTCCCCAAGAGAGACTGGAGGCGCGGAAAACGATCGGCAGTCTTTTAAGGTACCCAGCTCCCTAGCCTCTTAGACTGCCTCTTCAAGAAAGAGGTCGGAAGATAGAGAGACCTCGGTCCCCCCTTCCCCTCAGAAAACAAATGGCCTCAGCCTCCCTAGCTGTTCGGCCCCTGGCCCCTTAGCAGTGTCTCCCCTCCGGAGGAAACACCAGAACTGAGGGGCCGGCGGGACGGTGGAGTTTAAATCTTGATGAAGGGCGGTGTTTCCTGAGATGGGAGGAGCCAAGGTCTCTCTATGGTGCTGTCCTGAAATACGGTAGGGGAAAATGGGAGCATCAATTTTGAAAAAAAAGAAAAAGAAAAAAATAAGAAGCTTACTTTTTTGCTATAATATATATCCAATAAATAATTTTCTCATCAGTTTAGGCCAATATGTATTCTTCTACATGTTTTTGGTAAAAAAAAATCCCAATAAGCGTATATTGATTGGTTTGCTCAAAGGTTATAGCGCCTACAAAATAGGGGATAGATTTAGGGACTCCGACATTGTGCTGGACAAATCTGACACTTTTTGGTGATCAGTGACACCAATACAGTGATCACTGCTAAAAAATGCACTGTCACTGTAAAAAATGGCACTGGCAGGAAAGGGGTTAACACTAGGGGGTGATCAAAGGGTTAACTGTGTTCCCTGGGAGGTGTTTCTAACTGTCAGGGGGACGACAGATCGCCTTTCCTGATCACTAGGAACAGCTGATCTCTCCCTCTGCTCCCCTGTCAGAACGGGGATCCGCCTTGTTTACACTGACAGATCCACATTCTGCCTCTGTGAGGCACGATCGCGGGTGGCTGGCGGACATCATGGCTGGCGGGCAAGCGCATCTGCTGCTGAGTCACAGCCGCCCTGTATCTATTACACGAAACGATGTACAGGTACGTAGTTTCACGCAATAGAGCCGCCCTGCCACAGTATATGTGCGGTGGGTGGTCCTTAAATAGGTAAATTCCGCTTTCTGGTTCACACCGCAAAAAAAAAAAAAAAGCACTCCAAGTCCATTCGATGCTTTTCCACTGTACTGGGGTCCGTTGCGTTTTTATGCAATTTGCCATGTTCTAGTTTAGCCAGTGCAGGAAAAATGCAGCATGTTCTACTTTTATTTCTTGAACTGAAAAGCACTGGTGTGAACTATGCCATTGGAAACCATATAACCTATTTTCCATGTGTTTTTAAAGCCGGATAGAGAGATGGAGATATATATATATATATATATAATTTCTGTTCAAATTTATTGCAGTGTATTGGCACTACAGATCCAGCCCACAGCGCTGCTTCAAATGATCACTCCCCCTCTAATCTCACACTGTACCGATTGGTACAGAGAGGGGAGGGAGAAACCGGTTGCATGACATGACTCCCCCATTTGACGGAGCGATCAGGTGGTAAACGTCCGCTACCGTCCAGAAGACACGGCGGTCACGGATGTTTCCGGGTGCGCGCCCCAGGGCGCAACTACATTGTCACGATCTTGCCTGAGCCTCGACCGGCTTTGGGATGTCAGCCGACAGCAAGCTTCAGCCCGCTGTCTGCCTAAAATGGGTCATAGGAGTGCAGAACGAACTACACTCCTGCAATCCACAGGAAAAGTACAGCCAAACGAGCTTTGGCTGTACTTTTGACCCCTTCCAGCCCAAGGACATCATATGACATCCTGGACTTTCAGTGGGAATATCTGAATAATGGCTGCAGCTACAGGCATCATTCAGATCGCCGGCTGAAAAAGAGGCTATTCTGCGCACCGTAAAAATGATCATTGCAGTCCAGCCACTAGATTGTTCTTACAGGTGACGGGAGGGGACACTCCCGCCGCCCTCCGGTGCTCTGCTAAAGCCGACAGCAAAAGAAAGGAAAGGAAAAAAAAAAAAAAAAAACAGGCAGTCTGCCAAGAATCACAACATTCTCTAGCAGTCTTGAAGTACAAAAATTGTAACAATTTGTCCTTTAGATCAAAAGGAATACACATTGGTGTTTAAATTAGGGAATTTTAACCACTTAAACCTTTTTCTGACATTTGTTGGTTTCAAGTTAAAATCCTTTTTTTTTTTGCTAAAAAATTACTTGGGACCCCCAAATACACACACACACACACACACACACACATTTTTTTTTTTTTTAGTAGAGACCCTAGAGAATAAAATGGTGGTTGTTGCAATATTTTGTCAAACTGTATTTGCGCAGCAGTCGTTCAAATGCAATTTTTTGGGGAAAAAAAAATTGCACTTTAATGGAGAAAAAAAAAAAACACACACCTAACCAGTAAAGTTAGCCCATTTTTTTACGCCACAAGAATCGTGATCTTTTTATTCTATGCAAAAAAAAATTAAAAATTGTGATTCTCATTTTGGCTAGACTTGTGCAGCTCTAAGCTATTCCTATATGAAAACCATCTTGGCTCACCCAAATTCCACTTGTTTTGTACTCATTGGGCACCCTTCTATAGAGAAGAGTTCAATTTGGGCCGAGCCAAATTGGCTGTCATGGTGCCCAGTTTGGTGCCATATTTTATGATTTATATCACTCGGCTCAGGCCAAATTGAACTTTAATAGAGGGATGTCCAAATCTATGAAAACAAGTCACATCTGGGTGAGCCAAGATGGTTCACATAGAAAAAAAAGTTATTTATTCAGAATTACCCCTTTAAATACACGGCAGTTAGGGAGACAGAATTGTTGTTAAAGAAGGATTCCACCCTAAAGTGGAACTTCCGCTTTTCGGAACCCTCCCCCCTCCGGTGTCGCATTTGGCACCTTTCAGGGGGGAGGGGGGTGTCTAAGACAGGTATCTGTACCCACTTCCGGGCATAGACTCCCACGGGAGTTTACGCAACTTTCTGTCCCGTCGCGCTGTCTGCCGGGACACACACGGGTCCCGGCAGACAGCGCTGACGATTCTCATTGCGCTGCGCGATTCGCGCATGCGCAGTAGGGAACCGGGAAGTGAAGCCGCACAGGCGACACTTCCTGATTCCCTCACCTAGAATGGCGCCTGCAGCAGCAGAGAGGCGATCGATCGGCCTCTGCTGCTGACATCGCTGGAACCTAGGACAGGTAAGTGTCCATTTTTTTAAAAGTCAGCAGCTGCAGTATTTGTAGCTGCTGGCTTTTAAAAAAAAAAAAAATATTTCAGCTACAGTCCCGCTTTAAAGTTCACAATTTTATTATAAACTTTGCAGATAATGGTTTAGTAAATAATCACCTTTGTGAATGAAGATCCAACCTGAATAAGAAGCTGTAAATAAGGCGCTAACTTCAGCATTTGTCACAATCACAGGGGGTGAGGGGAATCATCCAATGGGGACACGTTTCTGTGGACTGGAGTTCCCCTCACTACCTTCAATTTCTTCTCATTTCCGGTTGTGTCACCAAGGCAGGAAGTGAAGGGAATAATGAACCTTCTAGGCTAGGGGATTTACCCTTCCAGCTCCAGAAACTAAAGACACCAGGTTATAGACAGGATGGGTCATTGCTAGGGAGACCTATGAAGCAGGGGCAGATAACTGGTCATGGCACGCTGCCATCCAATAAAGTTCGGAAGATGACAGGTGCGCTTAATTCCCGCCTCTCCTCACCTCCTCCTCTGGAGTCCATTGCTGGTTGTAGCGGAGCCTCCCCTTAGGAGAGTTCTTCAGGGCCTCCAGAGTGTCCCAGTCCCGGTAGGAGGACATGGCGGCTGAACTCTTTCCACGGACCCTCTACAGGACCTGCCGCAGTCACACTACAGGAGAAGGACCTGGATGACATCATGGCCATGTGACCTGACTTCCTTCTATCACATGACCGGCCCTAGCGCGATCACGTGTCTCGTCGAGTCGGTGCGTTGCTAGGAGACCCCTTGGCAGCCAATAACAATCAGCGCCGTTATTTTCCGGCCAATCAGCATGCCGCCTTGCGGCATATGCGATTCAAATCTACCAATGAAAATGCTGTGTGGGCGTGTCCCGGAAGAAGCAAGCTTGGTGCTGGGTCTAATGGGGTATACAGAGTGAGGAGGAGGAGGGCATTATATGGGGGTTCGGGGAGAAGATGGCACCGCCTATGGTAAGAATAAAGCAGTGGTTCACAATGGATTCATACTGACAATTGCTGCATGTTTTCTCTGTGATTTTAGGATTGATTTACTAAAAACTGGAGAGTGCAAAATCAGATGCAACTCTGCATAGAAACAAAGTCAAGGTTTTTTCTTTTTTTGTCAAAGCTTAATTTAAGCTTTGAGTTACACCCAAAAGTGGAACTTTCCCCTTATCTGTCTCCTCCCCCTCCAGGGCCACATTTGGCACCTTTTAGGGGGGAGGGGAGGAACAGGGACCTGTTTTTGACATGTACCCTTCCCCACTGCCAGAGACAGCGCTGTCCCTCTGAAGTTCACCCCCCCCCCCCCCCACCACCACCACTGGGCCAATTAGAAAGCGCAGCACACTTCACGCATGCGCAGTAGAGAACCGGCTGTGAAGCCAAAATGCTTCACTGGCGGTTTCCCTTACCAGGAATGGCAGTGGCACCCAACAGCATCGCTCCCAACGTTCCCTGATTTATTGCAGGTACTTATATAGTTCTATCAATTTACACAGTGCATTACATTTCACATCAGTCTCTGCTCCCTAAGAGCTTACAATCTAAGGCCCCTAACACACATACTAGGAGCCAATTTAGTCAGGAGCCAAACCTACCAGCATATATTTGGAGTGTGGGAGGAAACCAGAGTACCTGGAGGAAACCTGCACAGGGAGAACATGCACATTCTATGCAGGTAGTGCCGTGGTTGGGATTTGAACCGATGCAGTGTTGCTAGGCAGAAGTGCGAACCACTTAGCCACTGCATCCGCAATACATAAAAATCCCCACGTGATGCTAAGTCACTTTGATTGAAAGAAATGTAATCCAGTGAATGAAAGGGGCAGGCCAGGGACAGTTAGGCTGGGGAGGAGAGAGCTAGATGATGCTGGATGCCCTCCAACCAGGAAATGAGTTGGGCATAAGTATGGAGGGTAAAGAGGAGGCAGGGAAACTCTGTTCCCTGATCTTCCCAGTGATGCATGAACCCAGAAGAGGTCAGCTTCACTTAACAATGAATGTGGTCTTCATTGGAGTATTTACATTCGTTCCAAAATTGAATTTTTTTTAAAAGCAGACTAATATTTCAATGAAGTCATGGAAAGTACCGATCAGCATGTTGGTACGAATGTTCCCTCAGAAATCTACTAGTGTATGGCCAGCTTAACTTATACTTGGGGGGAGATATACTAAATCTGGTGCAGCTCTGCATAGAGACCAATCAACTTCCAGTTTTTATTGCCAAAGCTTTATTGAACAAGGTGACATTAGAAGCTGATTGGCTACCATGCAGAGCGGCACCAGATTCTGAGTGCTCCAGTTTTAGTAAATCTCCCCCTTTAAGTCATCGTAACCACTTGCCGTCCACAATTCGTATATATATGTTGTGGTTTACCTGATCATGGCTGAAGATATCAGCCATAACCCCGGTACCACTTTATGCAGCCAGGGGCTGGTTTTCTCATGAAAGCATTCCGAGTGGCTCATAAACCGCTGGAATGCTTTCCGAAGAAGCGGTAGGGGACGTGTCCCCCGCTGCTCATTGGTGCTTCTTAGGCTTACCTTTTCCACCAGTTCACCTGAGAAACGATCAGCAGTGCGGCCGGCTGCTCCCAGGTGATCAAAGTGTAGATACTCTTTGATCAAATCTATGGCTTTGGAGGACCAGAGCAACGTCATGACATCACTTCCGGTCAAGGCCAGCACCAGGCACGCGCCTGCCATATCGATTTAAAGAGCCGATGTACAATCACGGCGATTCGCGCAGCCATGCCAACCCACCGCAGTACAGCTGCAGCGAGTTGGTACAGCTGCGCCAATCGCTGTCATTGTACATCAGTTCTTTAAATCGATATGGCAGGCGCGCACCCGCAGCTTGTCCCCGGAACCAGTGCTTGTGGCCGCCGGGCACCTGCGATCGCTCCTGACAGAGCCAGAATGGGGATCTGTGTGTGTAAACACACAAATCCCAGTTCTGTCAGGGGAGTAGACACAGATCGTGTGTTCATACTAAGTAGGAAGAGCGATATGTCTCCTCCCTCAGTCAGTCCCATCCTCTTACAGTTAGAACACACAGTGAGGGAACACATTTAACCCCCTTGATCGCCCCCTAGTGTTAACCCCTTCCCTGCCAGTGACATTTATACAGTAATCAGTGGCTGTTTTTAGCTCTGATCTCTGTATGAATGTCAATGGTCCCAAAAAAGTGTCAAAAGTGTCTGATCTGTCCGCCGCAATGTCGCAATAAAAATCGCAGAACGCCGCTATTACTAGTAAAAAATTTATAAATAATAATAAAAATGTCCTAAATTTCCCATATTTTGTAGAATCTATAACTTTTGCACAAACCAATCAATATATATATACGCTTATTGCGATTTTTTTTTTTTTTTTCACCAAAAATATGTAGAAGAATACATTTTGGCCTAAACTGATGAAGACATTTTTATTTATTTTTTTGGATACTTATTATAGCAAAAAGTAAATTTTGTGTTTTTTTTTATTTTTTTCAAAATTGTCACTCTATTTTTGTTTATAGCACAAAAATTAAAAACCGCAGATGTGATCAAATACCATTAAAAGAAAACTATTTGTGGGGAAAAAAAGGACAAAAAGGATTTTGTTTGGGTAAAACCTTGCAGTGTCAGTTAAAGCGACGCAGTGCCTTATTGCAAAAAATGGCTTGGTCATTAAAGTGGTGTTTGCGCGCAAAAAAAAAAAAAAAATTGATTAAAATTCCTAAAAAAAATTAAATAAAAACATTTGGAAAATTTTTTTTTTTTTTACTCACCTCTAAATGCCTGTTGCTATGAGGTCCCTCGTAGTCTGCCTCCTTCAGTGCCTGGGCTGGTGACATCACTTCCCCTTGGCGCAGGAAGGGCTCAGTTCTGTCCCTCCCTCCCATCAGTCATCTGGGACACAGGACAGGTCCCAGATGACTGCGCAGCCAATCACGGCGCTCAGCGCCACTCGTGCATGCGAATGCCGGCGCCGCCGAGCGGAGGGGGTAACAAGTGGGGCTTTGTTCCCCCGCATCGCTGGACCCTGGAACAGGTAAGTGTCCGATTATTAAAAGTCAGCAGCTGCAGTATTTGTAGCTGCTGACTTTAAATTTTTTATTATTTTTTTTTTTTTTTTAAGGGTAACTCCTCTTTAAGGGATCAAAGGGATTGGATTGGATTTTTTGCTTTTAAAAGGTAAAGAAGAGATTTGGTGTCTCTTTGATCCAAGATCTCTCCATAAAGAGGACTTGTCATCCTTATTTCTATAACAAGGGATGTTTATAGGAATAAAAGTGATCAAAAGAAATAAAATAACACGAAGGGTTAATAGTGTAAAAAAAAAAGTAAAATAAATAAGAAAAAAAAATGTGGGGATCCCTCAGAAGAGAATGCATACGCTTGCGCACGCATATGTAAATGGTATTTGCACAACACATTTGAGGTATCACTGCGAACGTTAGAGCGAGAGCGATAATTCTAGTGCCAGACCTCCTCTGTAACTCAAAACAGGTAACCTGTAAAAGCGTTTAAAATGTCGCCTGTGGGGATTTTTAAGTAATGTCGTTGCACAATTTTAAAGTGTGACATAGTTATCTATTTACTCGGTCTAACATCATCTTTCACATTTTACAAACAAATTGCGGTATATGTTGTTTTCTTTTTTTTTTTTTATTCATTAAAATGTATTTTTTCCTTAAAAAAAAAAATGCATTTGAAACCGCTGTGCAAATACCACGTGACATAAAAAATGGCAATTAACAAATATTTACATTTTTTTTTTTTTTTTTTTATCAAAAAATTTTTAAAAAAAGTTTGCCCCCCCTGAAAATCCACGTGATAAAAATCCTTTACTTTTTAAATTCAAGAAGGGAAAAAAACTCCCCAAAAACTAATTTTTTTGCCTTTTTAAATTTGAGACACCCAATGTACATTTCGCGCCGTATTCGGGGATATATGTTTAAAAAAAAATAACTTACAAAAATTTTTCCCCCCACACGTCGGATTTCCGAGAAAATGTCCCCAAAACGGCCATGTTGTCGAAATTCCCCCCTGTGTGGGCTCCCATCGACTTTTTCCATCCGTAATTTTTGGGAAAAAATTTTTTAATCCTTTTTTCAAAAATTTTTTCCCAAAAAAACAAAATCCCCAAGCTAAAAATTTCAATACAAGACTAAAGTTTGGCAAATCCTCTAGTACCCCCTTTTACGACCGAACGCACACTTAATTTTGGGGTTTTTTGACCTTGTGATTATAAAAAAGGGGAAAATGTTGAAAAAATCAAGTTTTTGTGCGAATTTCCGACCGTTGACGGGGCTTTTGACCTACGAAAAGCTGTTAGGTTTAAAATGGGGGATTAAATACTTCTGTTACAGTTAACCAAATAGAAACCTCCGATCGACCCCCCCCCAACTGTCCGAAGAAGGAAATCCAAGCCCTTTCCCAAAGCCCCTTTTCCCCTCTAAATTTTCTTGTTTTTATAAATGTTAGTATCAATTAATTTGTTGTTTAATCCAACCACCTTTTTTTTTTTTTTTTTTTAACACTTCACCTTGGTTTTTATATTTTGCCTTTTTTTTTTTGTATTTGTTTGCATCACAGCACTACTTTCTGTTTAAATTTCAGCATCTAATCAAATTAATTTTAATAATTTTTTTTTAATAAAATGAGTGGATTGCCCCCTGGGTTTTTTTTTTTAAAAATTGTTTAAAAAAAAGGACAGAAATTTTAAAAAAAAAAAAAACAATTTTTTTTAGAAAGCATAAAAATTTCCATTTAAAAATTTATTTTTTTGTCATGTTTTTGGTAAATCCCCTTTTGCCCCGTAAAAATTTGGGAAAAAGTTAAAAATTAAAATTTTTGGGAAGAAATTTTGATTTATTTTTACTAAAAGTCGATCAGCAATTTTTGTTAAACAAATCGACACAAAGTTCCGGCAACACCAATCAGTGTTCGGCCCCTTAAAAAGCAAAATTTTTTTCCTTTTTTAAACTTAACTGCCCGGAAAGGTTAAAAAAATTTTTTCAGAAATCCAAAGTTTAGTTTTTCGGGCCCTAGGTTATCCCCCCTTCCTAACTGGGTTTTGGGGGGGTGGGGGGAAAAGATGCTGAGACTGGGGGAAAAAGGTCTGTTTATTTTAAACAGATAAGAAAATGGGACTATGAAGATTTTAATATTGTGGCGAACAAATCTACCTAACAAACCAAAAGTGGGTAACAACAACCCTAATACACAAACAGTGCTAACTAAACACTGTCACTGTAAATATGATTGGCTTAAAAGGGGAAAAATTTTCTAGGGCTCATTTAAAAAGTTGAAGGGTTACGCTTTTACTAAGTGTTCTTTTTTTGTTTTTCTTCCCCTGCTTCTGGCAAAGAATAAAAATAGCCAAGGTCCCCCCATTTTTCAGGCTCTTTTTTTCAACCAGACTGCTTCCATGATGATGGAGCCTGGGGTCCCCCCATCAACCCATTGGGGACCCCGCTGCTCCCCCTTTTAGGAAAATAAATGCAGCAAGCCTAACCTTTAACCCATTTTAGAAACCCGGGTCAACTTGGGTGTTTTTTGTCACGCACATTTGGCGGCCCCTGCAGCGTAAAGTTCAAGGGGGGGCCCGCGCTTATAACAAACTTGGCATTGGCCACAAACAAGTTCTGGGGGAGTCATTCCACCATGTTTCCCCCACACTACTGGTAGAAGCCTTTCTATGTATTCCCCTTTTCCCCCCAACTAAAGAATTCCCAAAGTTAAATGTTTACCCCGGGCCCACGGCCATTTTCACCCTATCTGGTCCAGAAATGTGCAATTTTTTGTATATAAACTTTAAAACCTTTCCTTCCCACCATGCAGTTTATAGCAGTTTGTGTCTTCCCCATAGATCAGGGTTAAATCTTGAGAGTGGAGTTTTCCCATTTCCAAACCCCCTATAGACCCCGGAGCCCTGACCCTCTTTTGGACAGGGGCGAGGCCCCTGTCCGTAAACCGCCTGAAAAACCTTAGCTACCGGCTGAGCATTCAGGTGGGCCTTTTCAAAGCCTTTTTGTAACATTTTTTTTAGATTGGATTGCTGAGGGAAGGAAAGGAAACAGAGAAAAAGGGAAGCAAACACCTTTAACACATCCCCCATTAACCCCTTGGTTAACAAAAAGATCAAACAAGCATACTTTACTCATTCAGGGGTAAAATTAATGGTTGTTGGTTTTTGGGGTAAAATTTAAAATACCTTCACTTCCAAGGCAACTGTGTGAAAACAGGCAAAGCCTGATCTTCCCGGTTGGTGGGGGGGTTTTTTTAACCCCGTATCCCCCAAAATCCTCCACGGCTCCACCTCGGGGGACGCTTCCCAGACCAATGGAAAGCGAAAGTGGCGGAAAATACCCTTTCACCCTAAAGACGTGCTAAAGTTTTGGGCCCAACCACCGTCCCAAAAGGGAAAAGGCCCGGGCTTTAACCAGGGAGGCCGGTACCACTGAAGAAAGGAAATTTTGCCGGTACCACCCCCCCCGTTAAACTTGTAACTTTTAAAAATTCACTTATGTGTGAATATTAAAAATATTTTTAAAAACCCTGGGGCATAGGGTTTGCCCCGGCTTCATTTTAACCCCTTTTTGAAACAACTTTATAAAGTTTTAACTACCTAACCATGCGGTCCTTGGGGATTGCGGCATATATTCTCAGAAGAAGCTTTTTTAACCAAAGTCCTTATTCAAAAGCGAGTTTCCATAAAATAATGAAAACCGATAATTTTCCTTCCAGGACACCAAAAGTTAGATCAGTAACCCCTTAACCAAGGGGGTTTCTGGAAAACATTCAATGCTTTTTAAATGCATAAAGGCCCCAAAATTGGCAAGTTTTTTCCCCAAAGGGTTTCCGAGCCGGTCCCCCGCCTTACTAGAAACTAATAATAAAAACCTTAAATCTACCCCATTTGGAGACAACCTTTGGAAAACCCAAAGATTTAAAAAATTTTTTTTTTTTTTTTCCCAAATTTGTAAAGATTACACCAAACCGAGGTTTACTTTTTTTTTTAAAAATGGGGTTTTAATTGAACTCAAACTTTGGTTTCTCTTTTAGGAAAAACAAGCAAGGGAAAATAACCCGAATTTGGGGAAAAAAAGGGAATACATTTGGTTTCCAGGGCAAACCCGCCGAATCTGATTAAATGGGGTATGGCACCACTTGGATTGAAATTTTGGTTGTTAAATTTAATGTTTAAAAAAAAAGGAGGTTGGTTGAGTCCTGTTATGACAAAACCACCCAACTAAAATAGTGTTTTTTTTTAAATTAACCAATGTACAAATAAGGAAAGGAATTTTTAAATGGAGGATCATCAAATGAAAATAAAGGGGAAAAAAAAATAAAAAAAAAACACGAGCCAACTAAGGCAAGGAGAATGTAATTGTTTTGCTTTTGTGAACTCCCTCCAGCCCCCCATTTCCCCTTGGCCCCCGGGGTGCCCACCACCATTCTGGCAGTGGGGCGTCACACCTTCACCAATTTCTTCCATGCTTGGGCATGGAAAGAAAAAGATTTCAAGAGGACCTTATGGAAACTGTTCACGCCCTTTGTTCAATTTCCTTCACTACAAGTTAAAAAGCTTGAGAAATCATGCCAAAAATTTTTACATAACTCATCAACTTTTTAGGCAATGTGAATTGTTTTGGAACTAAAATGCATTGCGTCATAACACAAGGGCCCCGGGGAACCCCAAAATGCTTTTGAAGGATCAACCGGGGGAAGGACAACTTAAACCAGCATCAAAATGGGGAAAAAGGGGAGAATGACTTTGAATTGGGGGTTTGGTGGCAGAGCTGGTTGAAAAGTTTCACAACTGTTCACGTTTTCACAAAAAAACTGGGGAAAAGAAAATGGCCGAAAAGAAAACCCCCACTCCAGGAGTGAAAAATTGTGGGAGAAAAAGGGCCTTGTTGATGCGGAGGAAATTGGGCCAGAAGGAAAAACGCAACCATAACTCAAAATAACCCAATTGTTTCCCGGTTTTGGGCCAAAACCATCAGAAACCCCAAACAAAAACGTTAAAACCAGAATCTTCCCAGTGCAGAAGGCCACCTGGGTGATCCATTTTTAAACCAAAAACAGGTAAACTGAGGCCCCCCTACAATTCGCCCCTCACTAAAATTAAACCAAGACGATTGGAAAAAGTTCCGTTCGGATGAAAGTCTTCAAATTTCAGCTCCAGGGTTTTAAAGGTCAAATTTGGCCAAAAATGAAAATTTTGGGAAAACCACCCTCCACCTTTCCCCCGAAATGGTTAAAAATGGTTTTTTGGGGAAAAATTTTTTTGGGCCAGACTTGGGACCTTTAGTTCCAATTACATTTTTTAAACTCCGCCGTACCTGGGTTTGTCCCCGCCGGGGCCCCATGGACCCTTTTGCTAAAAGTTCTCCACTGTGTAATGGCCCTTCCGCGTCCTGCCCTGCAAAAGGGGGCAAAATCACTCACATCAGGGGACCAATTGAGGCCTGTACTCCAATGGACACTACCCAATTTTCCAATAGCCTTTTTAAAAGATTGTTGGATTTGCAGACCCGAAAATCGGAATTGTGGATTTTGTGTCTATTAAACCAAAATTTTTTAGAATTTTTTTTTCACCAATTGGGGTAAATTCAAGAAACAAGAAAAAAAGTTCTTAACAAAATTGGGTCCCCCCAAAAACCAGAAGGTTCCTCCCCCCCGTGAGTTGATAGTTAGTATTATAAAGAAGAAAAAGACCTTCAAATTTACAGGTGAGATTTTGATATTGCAAAATTAATTCCCCACAGTTGGTATTTTTCTAGCTTCCTTGACAAGATATGAAAAGTTTTTCGCACCCGGACCTTTCCCCAATTCATCACGTCTATTTTTCCGATGGATTCGCCTACACAAATGGTCCAGAAGAAGGGGGGCAAATCCAATTTGCTCTAGGTGCCTTTGCGGCAATAGATTCCCCCTGATAATTTTTCAGTGATCAAAAATTTTTGTATCAAATTATAATTTTTGTTTAGTTTAGGACATCCAGTTCTCTTTATTAATTAATACGACCCGAAGTTTTTTATACCTTTTTACGGTGCCCGTTTTAGCTAACGAACTACCTATTAAATGTAATTCCGGGGAAAATGCCAGTGTGTACAAACCATTATAAATTTAAACCCAAATAGGATTTTTTTGGTGGATTTTCCACCTGGTTAATTAATAAAAAAACGTTTGGGGAAAAAATTAATTTTTTACTTTACTATAAAAACCCAATTTCCCAATCAAATTAACCCCTTTTTCTAACCTTAGTGGTAAATTCCCTTAAGGAAAATTTTTAATGTTTACAGGGGAGGGCGTCATAAAATTGCCTTTAGGGGAAAAACAAATTGCACTCCGGAAACCCATAGAGAAGTGCAAAAAAAAAGGGGACTTCCCCCCTTTAATTCCATGGCGGAATTTTAAACTAATGGTTATTTTTAAGCAGTTGGACCTTGCACATTTTTTAACTAAAATTTCCTTGAAAAAGATTCATACTCGGGAAATTTTCCAAAAACATTTGTCCAAGGTTCCCATAAAACCTAAAGTATTTTAAGGGGGGATATTTGGGGATAGAAAACAAAGTGAAAAATTGGAAAATGGAAGGAAAGAAAAAGGTTTTTTTTTATCTAACATAATTATAGGGGGAAAAGTGTGGGGGGCATTGTACACCTCCTGATCTGGTTGTAGAACCGCCTTTCATAAATTTTTCGCCACAAGGTTTTTTGAAAATTCCACCGTTTGCCCATCGGAAACATTTTTGCCTTTTCCTTCAAAATATCTCCGCTCGAAAGATTTGGTAAGGTCCGTAACAAAAATCAATCTTGACGATTCCAGGGAAAAAGGGTCTGGTTTTGCTGACCATTCAACCAAATTTTGGCTTAGATCTAAACCTTCCAGCCCACTTCGGCGGTTTTTTGGGCTTGTCCCGGAAGGTGACCCCAAACCAAAATCCAAAGTTTTTTCAGGACCTGGCAACGATTTTCCCTAAGATTTATGGGCCTCCATCCATCTTCTATCAACTTACTTCCTGCCCGGGCTGAAGAAAACATCCCACAAAACTGTGCCAACCATGTTAAGGTGGGAAATGGTGTTTCAAGGTAGTGCTGTGGTTTTTTCCCCCTGCTTTGCAGGAAAAAATCAACTTGCCAATCGCCGCTTTTTTCAAGTTCTGTGTTCCACAGGCTTTTTCCGGAAACTGAAGGGGGCAATTGGTTCCACTAGATTTTAGTTAGGGGTATCGGAGTAAAGGGGGCTGAATACAAATGCACCACACTTTTCAGATTTTGTTTTTTGGGAAAAAAATTTGAAAACCATTTATAATTTTCCTTCCACTTCACAATTATGTGCCACTTTGTGTTGGTCTGTCACATAAAATCCCAATAAAATACATTTACGATTTTGGTTGTAACATGACAAAATGTGGAAACTTTCAAGGGGTATTTTCAAGGCACAGTATCTGTCTCCATATTGGGAGGATCGCACTTCTCTAGCCTTCTCTATGTCGCAGGGACAGAAAGTAAAGGGAAATCTCACTAACAAGGACATAGAGCAATAAAAATCCAAAATACTTTCCAAACAAAAGTGTACTGGCACTTATTTGCCATAACAATTATTTTTTGTGTGGTGCACTGACATACACACAACCTTTTGAAGTTCTCCACACTCTGAGCTAGTAGCCGGGGGAGGGAGTTCTACAATGTATACTCCTAACAGTAAAGAACCCTTTCTGCAATCTAACCTCAGAACATCTTTCTTCTTAGGAAAGGACACATTTCTTCTAGTCTCAAATTGTGGCACATGTCTTCTTCAAGGACCTAAACAGTTTATCACAGCTATTATAGTCACCTTTGATACATTAGTACATTGTAGTCATATGCTCCCTTTAAGCTGAACTCCGGGCACATTTTCAATTTTTTTTTCCCCATGCAATGGGGCTGTGCCTTTACTGTACGGGTTAACTGCTTGTTTTTTTCTAGGTGATTGGAGAGTGTAGATATACTTACCTAATCCTCTGATCCTCCCAGCACAAGACCGGTCCAGCACCCCGCGCTCCAGCGGTCTTGAATAATGGACTGTTCATGACGTCATCATGCCCAGAGCAGGCTCCATAGACCAGGAACAGTCCACTTCTGGACCATGGGGGTGGAGAGCTGTTTCCCGGGGGATTGAAGGATCAGCTGAGTATAAGCTTTCTGCTCACCCCTAGACAAAACAAGCAGTTGACCCGGGCACAAGCCCACTGCATAGAAAAAAAATTGCCTGTAGTTGGGCTTTAAGAGCCTCATCTCCAGAGTGAATGACTGTAATCGATGTATTTGACCCTGAAAGCTGAGCTCCTCCACTCTCCTTATTCATTGTTGCCCTTCGCTGAACTTTTTCTAATTCAAAAACATCTTTCCTGAGGATTGGTGACCAAAACGGAGCTGGATATTCAAGTTGAGGCTGAACCAGAGTATTGTACTGGGATAGAATGATTAATGTATTTCTTTAATGTATTTTTCTAGCTTTGCCAGCTGCATATTGGCATTGCATGATATTTCTAATTCTGTAATAATCTGTTAGGACCCCCAGATGCTTTCCATCACTGATTCTCCTAGAGGAGCCCCTCTTAAAGTGGTTGTAAATCCTTTAAAAAAAATAAAAATAATAAACCTGCAAGACAAAGGCATAACGAGCATAGCATACTAGCTCATTATGAATTACTTACCTGAGATCGAAGCCCCCGCAGTGGTCCTCGTTCACCGCTCCGGCGGCCGGCATCTCCCCAGGGGGTTACTTCCGGGTATCACGGTTCCAGCGTTGTGATTGGCCGGAGCCGCGATGACGTCACAGTACAACTGAAGCAACGGCACATATCTAACAATCTTTGGATGAGGATATTAGTCTGTTCCAAATAATCTATAACAAAATTCCCTATATTGTTTGAATCCTGGGAATGGGTATTTTGAAATTATGCCTATACCCTTATATACGGGGGAGATGCTTCCAAAAATATACCATACACAAATGCCACAAAGGAAAATACACCTACAAAGGCTACCAATTCAAAAGAAAATTGTAAGTTTATTGGCCATTCATATATCAAAAATGTATATATGTGGCCAAGGTCAAACCCCACACCCCCAATTGGGGTGTATCCCCACCACAACCCAGGCCACCCCAGGGCCCTCCCTCCTCCCCACCACACACCCAGACAAACCCACCCAACTCCAATATGAATGTCCAATAAAGTTGCAATTTTCTTTTGAATTGGAAGCCTTTGTAGGTGCATTTTCCTTTGTGGTGTTTGTGTATGTTCCAAATAATCTGCCATTCTGTCACAGTTCCTCCTTTATTCTAATAAATTGTCCCTTAGGGATCACATTTTTCTACTTGGGGGGGATGGCAACTGATCAGTCTGACTTGCCTGAGCTTCTATCTAATGCACATTGTGAGAAGCTCACAGTGTGCAGTGAAATCAGAGTAAGCCGTTTCATTACGGGGGAGGAGCTTGGAGTGAAAACTTTAACAATGTTTTTTATAATCCAAAACAATGCAAGTTCTTAATTTTCTCTGATAGGGTTCCACTCATCGATTGGATATAACGCCTCCAGATATGGAGAAGATGATGTGTGCATTACGCATGAGTGACCTCTCCACAGATGAGGAGGAGGTTGTACGCAGCAAGATCAACTCCTATGAAAAGAAGATCGACAGCTTGATGTGTGAAGTCGGGACGCTGAAGAACGAGGTGAGGGGGTCTGACTAGTTCTCTTATCTATTGTAGCCCTAACAAGAGTAAAGACAGGGGGAACAAACTTGTCTGTTTAACCAGGTGGAGCTAAAGAAGAGGGACCATTCCATTGAGCGTTTTGAAGCCCAGCTGGAAGCCTCCAAGCGATTGCTGAACGCCAAAAATGAAGAACTCCACGAGGTATCGCAAGAACTGGCCGAGACAGAGAATGAGAACACTCGTCTGAAGAGAAGCATTGATCGCATCAAGGAGGAAACAGATCTGAGTTTGTAGGTGTCCACATTGCTGGGAGTTCTTCAGTAGTAGACAAAAGCGCCTTTTTCCCACTCAAGCTGCTTTATATTCTCCTCTGCTTGTGTTAGTCCCTAATTGTACTTTTGTTCTGGTACAAGTGTTTTTGTGAGTAGAGAGTCTCACAGCACTTTAGAAGAGAAGGCACAATGCTGGGTTGAGGTTATTATACAGTGGGAAAAATAAATATTTGATCCCCACAGATTATGTAAGTTTGCCCACTTACAAAGAAATTAAAGGTCTAATTTTTTATCATAGGTGTTTTTTAAACGATAGAGACAGAATATCAACCAAAAATCCAGAAAAACACATGATACAAATGTTATAAATTGAGTTGCAGTTCAGTGAGTAAAATAAGTATTTGATCCCCTACCAACCACAATAATTCTGACTCCCACAGACTGGCCACAGTATGTGGTGCACAGATTAGTCCCGTCAATTCAATAAGGTGCTCCTAACGACAACTTGTTATGTTTATAAGAGACACCTGTCCACGGAATCTCTTTCTTCCATTCAAAACTCACCATCATGGGCAAAACCGAAGAGCTGTCAATGGACATCAGGGACAAGATTGTAAGGCTGGAATGGGCTACAAGACCATCATCCAGAAGCTTGGTGAGAAGGAGACAACTGTTGGAGCGATTATTTGAAAATAAAAGAAATACAAAATTACCATGAATCACCCTCAGACTGGAGCTCCATGCAAGATTTTGCCTCATGGGCTAAGGATGATCATGAGAAAAATGTTGGAACAGCCCAGAACTACACATGTACAGGCCCGACTGAAGTCTGCCAATGAACACCTAAATGATTCAGAGAAGGATTGGGAGAAAGTGCTGTGGTCAGATGAGACCAAAAGTGAGCTCTTTGCCATTAATTCAACTTAATGTGTTTGGAGGAAGAAAAATGCTGATTATGACCCAAAGAACACCATCTCTACAGTCAAGCACGGAGGTGGAAACATTAGGCTTTGGGGTTGTTTCTCTGCTAAAGGTACAGGCCGACTTTGCCGCATTGAGGGGCCAATAGATGGGGCCATGTATTGTAAAATCTTGGATGAGAACCTTCTTCCCTCAGCCAGAACATCGAAGATGGGTCATGGATGTGTCTTCCAGCATGACAATGACCCAAAACATACAAAGCAACAAAGGAGTGGCTCAAGAAGATGCACATTAAGATCATGGAGTCGCCTAGCCAGGCTCCTGACCTTAATCTTATAGAAAATGTATGGAGGGAGCTGAAATTTTTCAAGCTGCCAAGCGACAGCCAAAAAAACTTAAAAGGGATTGTAAACCCCTAATGTTTTTTCATCTTAATGCATTCTATGCATTAAGGTGAAAAACATTCTGTCATGCTGCAGCCCCCCCCCCCCCCCAGTGCCCCTGTTTCACCTGAACCCTCTCTTTTTCTCCCCAGGTCCTGATTGGATAGATTGATAGCAGTGCAGCCATTAGCTCCCGATGCTGTCAATCAAATCCAATGAAGCGGGGGGCGGGGCTGAGTCCTGCTTTCTGTGTCAAACACAGAAGCAGGACTCGGGAACGTGCCCGCATGAGTGTCCCGAAGGAGAACGCTTCTCCGACGGGGCATTTGAGAAGAGGAGGAGGTACTAGTGCCAATAAAGGAACCCAGAAGAGGAGGATCGGGCCACTCTGTGCAAAGAGGAGGTAAGTATGACATGTTTGTTATTTAAAAAAAAACGAGGGTTTAGTAACCCTTTAAGGATTTAGAGATCTGTAAATGGACCAATCAGAGATCCCTCCTGAGATGTGTGCAAACCTGGTAACCAACTACAAGAAACGTCTTACCTCTGTGCTTGCCAACAAGGATTTCTCCACCAAGTACTAACTAAGTCAAGTTTTGGTTGGGGATCAAATACTTATTTTCCTCACTGAACTGCAACTCAATATTTTAACATTTGTATCGTGTGTTTTTTCTGGATTTTTGGTTGATATTCTGTCTCTATCATTTAAAATACATCTGTGAATAAAAATGTTAAAATCTTAATTTTTTTGTAAGTGGGAAAACTTACAAAATCTGCATGGGATCAAATAATTATTTCCCCCACTGTATGTGGTATGGAAGAGCACTGGCAAAACTGACTTCTTGGTAGCAGTATTGGTGACTGTTGGTTACTGAATCGACCGGGGCCAATCAGCCTGCCTAAAGAGAGATCGAATCTTTACCGGTCCATGCTGAACCAGCCAAATTTAGATCCATGCATGACCGGCTTAAGTCGGATGGTTTGAATCTGCTGTTTGTCCCTGCCCTGATTCATTCTGCAGTACAGTATGTGTATTCTGATCTGATCTGTTATTAAATTCTATTTTATAGGGCAACTGTAGAAACAGCCTACAGAAAGCTGGATTTCTATCTTGGAATTCAATTTCTACTGGCTGCAAGTGGTTAATACAGATTTACTCCTAATATTTATGATTGGTTAATTAAATTGTACCTGGCTGTGTCTGCTTGCTATGATCAAGTGGACAGTAACTGAGGCGAGCTTATGGAGAAAAATGGCCACCCCACACAGACCACTTACTTATACCTACTGGCCACAGCAAAGCCAGAAGTTACCATTTGCATGGATGTACCCTTGGGGAACTGCCCCTCCCCCATTGGCCTCTAGCAACTGACAGACAGCAATAAAAACTTGAGAGGGGTTCTTAAACCAGCCATAGACTGATCGAATTTGGATCCGTCTATGGGCAAGTTGGTTGTACTGATGTCATTCTAATCAATTGACTTCAGTACAACCAGCCTGTTGTTTTTTTATTTTGTGCATACGAACAATGCCAGTGCCACTTCCAGCAGTGATCATTGTATTTTGATGGAGGGGAAGCCTCCCTCTGTCAGAATACAATAGCGCAGCGGGAGGAATTTCTCACATCAACACTGACTGTATTGATAGGGGAATTGAGCAATTTTTGTTCTTTCAACCCTTTTGACCAGCCTTAAGCCTAGTACACAGGGGCCGAATCTCAGACGACATCGGCCAGTTCAATAAAAAATAGTCGACATTAAGCCTGTGTGTATGGCAGCCAGTCTGACAGAAGCCAGCTGTTCGGCATGCTGAAAAAAAAGCAGCGGACTGGCTCCCAATCAGCGCTCTCAGCCAATGCCTGTGAACGCTGACCGGAGTGTTCTGGAGGGGGGGGGGGGGGGGTCACGTCAGAACACACTAGAACAGCAGGGGAGATTGCTGTACTAACATCGGATTGTTAGTAGAGTGGCTCCGACCTGAGCTGTCAGGTTTTTTTTTTTCATTCAACCCGTTGGGTTGAACAAAAAAAAAACTAGTGGTGTGTACCAGGCTTAACTTTCCTCTACTAATTTAATGGACAGCTTTTACAATTGACTAAAGATTGTATAATTTGATATACATTGCATTTTAGGAGGCATAAACAGCTGCTGCAGCAAGAACAGTCTCATCTGCTTGCCAAGCTGGTGGAAGCGGAAATGGATGGGGCAGAGGCAGTAAGACAAGTGAACTCACTGCAGGACACTATCACTCAGATGAAGCAGGTCAGTGACTTGCATAATACTAGGCCTGAGTTTAGCTGTTTTGTCTATTAGCTCCATCTGTGATCACTTCTGTCCTTTGCAGGAGAAGAGATTGAACAGCACAGACATGAACCTCCTCACCCGGCAGAAGGAGATTTTATTGGAAAAGCTGAACACATTCGAAGAGACTAACAGGACCCTGAGGACTTTGCTCAGGGAGCAACACAGCAGAGAGGTGAGGTCTGACCTGATCAATGGAGACCTGTGGTGGGAAACATACACTGGTTCCCATTGCTCCAAAATTCTTCACTGTAGTGAAATAGTACAGCTTGGTCACCAACCCACCCTAGCCTGGCAGTTGGGCAACAAAGAAGTCATCAGAATAATGTGCGGACTATTACAGGAAGCTAGTATGACAGATTCAGATACCAAAAATACAGTATATAAAATACACTTGCTGAATTCTAGGCAGATATAGAAACAACAGTCAATGTAGCTATGTGTTTACTGGAAAATCAGTAAGTGCTTTTTCCATTGCACCTAATAGGGGGGATTTACTAAGACTGGAGCACTCATAATCTGGTGCAGCTGTGCAATCAGCCAATCAGCTTCTAACTTCAGCTTGTTCAATAAAGCTTTGGCAATAAAACCTGCAAGGTGATTGGTTTCTATGCAGAGCTGCACCAGATTTTGCACTCTCCATTTTTTTTTTAGTAAATCCACCCCAATGTGTCTGAATTTGTCTTTTATATCAGACTTCATAACCCTCTGCTTAGTAGTGCATAACCTGGGTCAGGCAGTGCCAGAACTAGGAGACAATTAAGGTTGGCTGACTGAGTTTAGTCTTTATTTCAATTTGGACAAATGATAGAGACAATGGAAATGATTTATTCAGTATTATTCCCTAGTCTTCTTTTATTTTACAGACAGAAACCCACCGGCTGTTGGAGCAGAAAGAGCTTTTACTGAAGAAGCTGTCGGATGCTGACACAGAGAGAGCTGTATGTGTGATGTGATGAAATGTGGTATTGATTGAACCATTTTCTGTTTCTTATATGGAGGGCCCACACTTCGCCTTTACCAAGACCCGTAGCTGCAGTTCCACCTGTCTCCTTCTAGTAATGTCTGCTACCTTTTGAAAACTCTGGTTGCTGGCTGTTTTGATGATCCAATGGCTTCAATGTTTTGCGTCAGTGACCTGGAACAAGGATGCAGATCAGGCGTTCTGACTTTTTTTTTTTTTAATGCGTTATTTATGGGTTTTAGCAGAAAAAAAGAAACAAATGTAACATTCCATTACATAGCAGCTTTGGCCTCACACAGGATAAATAGTATATGTTTCTAGAACAGTCTACGATATGGAAGTATACAGAGGAGCACAGAAAATGACCATGAGGCTGAATGGGGAGCAAACTTAAGCTCCAGGGGTACAATAAGGCAAGCCATAGATGATTTGATTTATTTTTTTCCTGCAGCCACCGTCACAGTCAGTGTTAATTGAGAATCCCTTTCCGCAGCACTATTGTGTTCTGCTGGCGGGGAGGGGAGGTCGACTGATGGATCAACCACCGTACAACCAGCCTGCCCATACATGGATCGAAATCTCGGCTAGTCCCTGCTAAACCAGCCAAGATTTGATTCATTCATGGCCAGCTTAAGAGACCAACCGGTATTAGTGGAGTTCCAGAGGCCCCTGCCTGGGGGAAACTACATTTTACTTTCCAGTAAAACTAGTAATGTTCAAGGACAGCCGGAAGGCATTTGATACTTTATCATGGGAATATCTGAAAGAAGTCCTCCGTTATAGGGGTCTGGGTGATCCTTTCTTATGTTGGGTCGAGAAATTGTATTCCCAGGCGACAGCATCCGTCAAATATATGGGGTATGAATCCTCTATATTTTCCTATTCTACGTGGTACGTGCCAAAGCTGCCCTTTGTCCCCACTCCTCTTTATAATAGCCCTCGAGCCACTGGTGGAACATATCCGCTTGAATCCCGATATTCAAGGGGTGGAATTGGCTGGAATGCATCATAAACTGGCGCTATTCGCCGATGACGTCTTAATGTATATCACATCACCTCACACCAGTCTTTCTAATTTATTTTCCCTCTTGCACAGTTTCACCTCCCTATCGAGACTTCAAGTTAACCTGACTAAATCGGGTGCTTTAAATGTTTCATTACCAGACTCGGCTCAGCGTGCTTTAACAATGAACTTCCCATTTCATTGGTCACCCTCCATTCCATACCTGGGAATAAACCTAACATCGAACTATTGTTCACTATACACGTCTAATTATCCCTCCCTTATCAGATCACTTACTTGTCTGCTGGAATCGTGGGATACATCTATTATCTCTTGGTTGGGCCGCATCAACGCAATAAAGATGACCCCCCTCCCAAAACCTCTGTATGCTTTTCGAGTTCTGACGGTTTCAATCCCCTCACATATATTGTGTTCCTTGCAACGTCATATCCTTAAATTTATCTGGGGATCAACCAGGCCAAGTTTCAATCAGGCGGTGTTATACAAACTGAAGCGTGCAGGGGGTTTGTGAGTTCTAAACCTGTTGTACTATTCTAAAGTGGCGCAAATTGCACCCTTGATACAGCTATATGCTGGAGGGTCGGCTCCTCTGTGGACATATATTGACTTAGTGGATGTGGACCCGGTCCCACTATCATCACTTCTGTGGCTGCCTGCCGAACTTCTCCCTAGGCCTCTAAACCCTATCTTCTCCCACGCACTCACGATATGGGATTCGGTTAAATATTTTGCCGGACTTCTTTCACCTCACTTGCCTCTTCTGGAGGTTTTTAACTGTCCATGGTTTCCCTCCAGTTTTGGATGACCCCCCCCCCCCTGTTCCTTTCTTACAACTAGGGGGGTATACACTTTTCAGCAGCTTCAGGAAACTTTTGAAGCTTCCTTCCTTCAACACCTTTTAGACACCCTGGTTAGAAATTACCCATCTGGTTACTCAAGTCCTAGTCTCATTACTCTACTCCTCTCTTCTGGGAGCATCCAACACTCCAGCCCCTTCCTACTGTGCACAAGGGAGGCGGATTTAGGTGCCCTTCAATCCCCAGAGGATTGGTCTAAGATGTGGGTTGCTCTTTTTCATTCTTCCCGAAATGTCACAGCATTATAGAATTCTTCCAAAGTCATGTCTAGATGGTACTACACCCCAGAGAGAATTGCAAAATACCCTCCCACATACCCAGCGAGGTGTTTCAGGGGTTGTTCAGACCAGGGCAATATGAAGCACATATAGCTACTGGCCTAGGTGATTGTTTACTGTTTTGTGAGCTTGTTACATAGTAGGTGAGGCCAAAAAAAGACACAATTCCATCAAGTCCAACTTTCGTCTTACTTAAATAATAATAAAAACATTGTGAAAGAAAAGTATTATTCGGTGTGGTGAAAAAAATCTAATGTAGAGTTCTGACATTTCTCAGATTTCACGAATGGCATTCAAACTATCATAACCAGAGACAGCTTGGCAACCACTCAATTTTTAAAAGGAGGCCAGCAGTGGCAGCCTCTGTATATCCCTCAGTACAGGTTCTCCTTAATAGATATTTAAAATATCATGGTTGGTGCCTTGAATTGTTACCAGCTCATGCACTTCTGCCACACTGCATAGCTACTATCCTATTCACTCATCACTATGATTAGACTTAAGCCGGCCAAAGACAGTTCAAATACCACCAAAAGAAAGCTCTTATTGTGGGCAAAAAAGGACGCAAATTTCCTTTGGGTACAGCATTGAACGACTGCACAATTGTCACTTAAAGCGACACAGGGCCAAATTGTAATAAGTGCTCTGGTCAGGAAGGGGGTAAAATCTTCCGGGGCTGAAGTGGTTAAAGGAGTTGTAACGGCAGAAGTTTTTTTATCTTCATGCATTCTATGCATGAAAATAAAAAGCCTTCTGTGTGCAGAAGCCCCCCTTAATACTTATCTGAGGTCCCTCTCTGTCAAGCGATGTCCACGTGTGTCTCGTGCCACTGCTGCCACTGCTGTCAAAGCCAGCTAGCCAATCGGGAAAGAGAGGGGCAGGGCTCTGTGTCTGAATGGACACACAGAGCTGTGACTCGGGTGCCCCCATAGCAAACTTATTGCTGTGGGGGCACTCGACAGGAGGGAGGAGCCAGGAGAGCGGAAGAGGGACCTGAGAAGAGGAGGATTTGGGCTGCCCTGTGCAAATCCACTGTAACAGAGCAGGTAAGTATAACATGTTTGTTATTTTTATAAAATAAAAAACGAGACTTTACATCATTATGGTCCTGGTTTCCTCTGCGACTTGATGGCCTCCAACTGATTGAGAGCGCAAAATTTGACTTTTGAGTTTTTTTAAATTTTAAATAAAAAATTTAACAATTTTAACCCATTCAATTTTAATAGGTTTGATTTTTATTCAACTGATGTTCTGATTTATCAGTACACCTTCTATCTATGTTCTAATTCTTTATATTTTTGGTTACTTAGCATCTCCAACTGAGGCTTCATGAGCGAGACAAGGAGATTGAAGATCTGCGGGTTCAGCTGAAGACAGAAAAGGTGTGAAAAGCATTTTTTTCTTCTTTTTTTTTTTTTGCCAGTGTTTTTATATTTTATATTCTGTAATCATGTCTGTTCTTTCATAGGATCTAGCTAGAACATCGACTGAATATTCTAAGTCATTAGAAGCAACAAGAGCTCACTTACAAGGGCAACTGAGGAACCGAGAGGCTGAGAATAACCGCCTCTCCGTTCAACTCAGGGTAAGTGTAAATGGTTTCAGGCTAAATATTTAATGTATGTCTAGACAAAACATTTTTCTTAGTTTTGGATAGAGTGGAGAGATTTTTGCTGCTATCTGGGGCCCTGCTATAAAATTTTCTCTTCACTTCCTGTACTGCTGACAGCTCATCAGACTGATGCCTCTTCTTCTTTCTTTGTCCAGTGAATGGCGGGTGAGGGACAGAACCTGTAAATGGTACTGAACAGCAGCAGACAAAAATCTGGTCTCCTGCACTCAAGGCTGGTGCAAGGATTTTTGACACCCTATGCGAAACCACATTTTGCCGCACCCCCTTGGCTTCACCCCTGACTCCACCCCCTTTGTCCTGCCCAGGTATACCCCACCTTTTAAATGAAGCGCCCATCAAATGCAGCCCACCAGCGCCCATCAAATGCAGCCTCACCAGCGCCCATCAAATGCAGCCCACCAGCATCCATCAATGAATGTTTGCTTGCTTCCATTCATTTGGGAGTTGGGACACAGACACAGTCCTCCGCCGCCACTGCGCCTATGACATTATGTATTATCTAATAAACAAGACAACAAAGGACAGACCAAGCGCCTTGAGGCGATTTAGTTCGCATTTGCAGCACTATACAAATCATTCATTCATCAGAGCGGTGGCTGCCTGCTGATGATGAGACTTAGTTGCTTGTTGCAGAGAGAAGAGAGTAGGAACACCAGTGGCCGGGCACCCCTAGTGGTAGCACCGGCCCTGCCTGCACTGCAAGACAGGACTACTGTGTGTCAGAGATGTGTAAATCTTAGGACTGGATGATCAGAAATATAATTCTTTGGCAGTTTGAACAGCTCATTTTTATATTTATTTTATTTGTATATTTAGCTGTTTGCCTGGAGTTTAGCTTTAAAGTGGACCTTTCATTTGCATACTTGGCTTAAAGTGGATGTAAATCCTCATATATACCCAGTGAAGTGAACAGCCTCAGATGATAAACAGAGATGAAACAAATCTCCCTACATAAGTTTTATTTGTATATCTGCAGCTGATTGGAGGAAAGGCACACCCCCCCTCCACATAGGCAGAGGAATGAAGAAACATGCAGAGCTGTGCTGTGAATAGACCAGCTCTCTGCTAATCTGTCTCTATGCACCCTCCCTGACACAAATTCCCAGCTGCTTTTATCTCCTGTGTCTGAGAACTTGTCAAACGTTATCATGCTGATAACAGAGGAACGGAGCAGCAGAAAGACATGGAACTTGGGGCTTTGGAGAGAGATAAGTAAACACCACAGATATGTGTGCCTAAGTCAGATTTCATGAATGCGGTTTACATCCACTATAAATCAATAGGGTATTTGTCAGCATTGCTAAATCAAACCCACTCCCACTTCCGGTTTGGGTACAGTGTTGCATGACCGTGCAATTGTCATTGAAAATGTGAGAGGGCGCTGAAAGCTGAATATTGGTCTGGGCAGGAAGGTGTACAAGTACCCAGTATTGAAGTGGTTAAAATGATGTGGGTGTGATATGGGTCTGTGGGTTGGGCTTATCTCCCAAGTGATGCAAAAATCTATTCCATAAAGTATGTAAAAGGTGCACATTGACCTGCCCACATTTCCACCTCTGCGAGGTAGTGTCATTTTCCATAAGGTGGTTTTGGAGCAAAGATAATATGATGCTGAGGTACACTAACAGGGGCTTATGTATAAGAAAAAAAAAATCCACAAAAATGCAAAACTTAGCAATATAGACCAATAAAGAGTTGTCTTTTTAATAAATGGCAAATAATGTTTAATAAATATGTATTAATTTATCTGTCCGTTCAGAATATGGAGCACAACGAAGCTCGGCACAAAGAAGAAATGAAATTAATGACTGCTCAGTTAGATGATCTCAGGCAGCGAGTGGAGCCAGAGAAGGAAGCTCTGAAGAGATCCGTTCGTGTCCAGAAACATCGAGCTGAAAGAAGTGAGGAGAAAGTGCAACTGTTCAACACACAGCTCATGGAGAAGGTGATCCATATATTAGGGGTTAGAGAAACAATGGTTCACATCGCTCATAGCGATATCCGAAATAACGAATGCTAAATGAATGGAACATAACAAATAAATAATTTTTTATTATTATTATTATTAATTTGTTACGTTCCATTCATTTAGATGCGGCATTCGTTATTTCGGATAATTTGTAACTTTGGATAAATTCGTATTCGTTACGTTCGCTAACAGACAAATTAGAAAGGAAATTCCAATACCTATAATTTAATAGTTATTATTAGTCAGTTATTATTTCGGATTTTCGTTCTTTCAGATTTTCTACCAATTTATTCAAAATAACGAATTTCGATCATAACGAATGACCCGAAAAACTAAAAAAGTTTAATAAAATGCAGGGCTTACAAACTTCCAGCTATTCCATCACGCCTGCTGTCTCAGTGGGTGGTTATCAAAATGCATATTTACTTAAAAGTTAGTACAGATTTAAAGTTTTTTGACATAGCAAGTTTGGGTTATAGAATGTCATTGGCTAGACTCTGTAGTAATATTACAATGTTAACATTCAATTTACTATTCCATCTTGCTATTATTTGACTAGGTCACCTAGGGGGTTGATTTACTAAAACCAGGGAGTGCAAAATCTGGTGCAGCTCTGCATAGAAACCAATCAGCTTCCAGGTTTTATTGTCAAAGCTTTATTGAACAAGCTGAAGTAAGAAGCTGATTGGCTACCATGCAGAGCTGAACCAGATTTTACACTCTCCAGTTTTAGTAAATCAACCTCATAGTATATCTAATCTATAACTAGAAATGTTTTTACATTTTTTTTAGAGTTTTTATTGCTGTTTTTATCCCCACTGGATAGTTCTGGTTAGTAATGGGAAATCCAACATTTTAGTTGTTAACCAGCACAAGAGGTGAAGAAAAATCTAATGGAAAAAATTGTCGGAGCGGAATTCTTCCTTACTCTGAGATTTCCTTTTACATCCCATTGAATCTTTGGGTCAAAACAGGACACAGACAGCACAAGATAAACAAACAGGGTTCTAGCTACGTAGATTCACTCTCTTCTTTTTCTTGTCAGAGACAGAAAATCAAATATTTCAAAAAGAAAAACAATTATAAATTTTATCAGTTGTGCAGAGGGTTTTTTTTTTTTTTTTTTGCAATCTGTCATCTAACATTAGGGGTGCAACGGATCGTCACCGATCCGTGATCCGAACGGGTCAACCTGTTCGGATTAGCAACCTGTTCGCGATCCGCGGAGTGCTCCGCTGCCTCAGCCTTAGGAAAGGCCGCGGCTTCGGCCTAGCTCCGGGGCGGCGGCCATCTTGGTACACGCGGCGGTCGTTTACAATGTGATCGATCCGTCAAATGACGGAGCGATCACTTGTAAACAAACATGTCATGACGCCGGTTCCTCTCTCCCCCCTCTGTACTGATGTGTACAGTGGAGGGGAGAGATTGGATGGCAGCAGCGCTGTGGGCTGGATCTGTTGTGCCCACAGCGCTGCTCTGTGACAATTGCAGTCACATCCATCTATGCTCAGCCATCCCTCCATACTCTGCCATACCCAGCATACTCTGCCATACTCTGCAATACTCTGCGATACCCAGCCATACTCTGCGATACCCAGCCATACTCTGCGATACCCAGCCATACTCTGCGATACCCAGCCATACTCTGCGATACTCTGTAATATCCAGCCATACTCGGCGATACCCAGCCCTACCCGGCCATACTCTGCCATACTCAGCCATACTCTGCCATACCCAGCCATACTCTGCCATACTCTGCGATACCCAGCCATACTCTGCGATACCCAGCCATGCTCTGCAATACTCTGCGATACTCAGCCATACTCTGCGATACCCAGCCATACTCTGCGATACCCAATACTCTGCGATTCCCAGCCATACTCTGCGATTCCCAGCCATACTCTGCGATTCCCAGCCATACTCTGCGATTCCCAGCCATACTCTGCGATACCCAGCCATACTCTGCGATACCCAGCCATACTCTGCGATTCCCAGCCATACTCTGCAATTCCCAGCCATACTCTGCAATACCCAGCCATACTCTGCAATACTCGGCGATACCCAGCCATGCACAGCCAATATTACAGTGGGGGAGATGACATGGCTATTGCAGTAGGGGAGATGATGTGGATATTACAGTGGGGGAGATGACATGGATATTACAGTGGGGACTATATGGTGGTGTAATTTTCACAGGTTTTTGCAAATTCAATTATTATATGCTGATCCGAAAAATGATCCGATCCATAACTCTGATCCGCGGAACGATCCGATCCGTGAGTTTTTTTGATCCGTTGCACCCCTATCTAACATGAAGGGTATGCGCGATCCAAAGGCAAGCCTAACAGGAGTGTAGGAATATAATATTACCCAGAAGCCCTGGTTCCCTATTTGTGCCTTAGGTGGGCCATAGATGATGTGATTTTCTTTCCTGCAACCACAGATTGCAGGAAAGAAAAGCATTCAATTTCCCCATCAACACAGACAGCCGCTATAGCGGCTGTCAATAATCGCAGTTGATGGATCAATTTGGGTACAACCAGCCTGCCCATAGATGGTTTGAATCTTGGCCGGTCCCTGCTAAATCAGCTGAGATTCTAAACATCTATGGCCAGCTTAACTCGTCATACTGTCTGTTTCTTTCTAATGTCTTTTTCTATTTGTAACCTCTGATTGTGACTTTTAGGTAAGGCTAGAATAAGGCTTATCTATAGGTAGTGGAAATATCTCCTAAACATGCAGCGTTTAGGAGATATTTGCTGTACATTGCACCGATGTCATCGGCGCATGTGCTGTGAAGAAAAGGCCCTCTGTGCCGTTTCTTCAGTCGCAAGTGCGTGACTGCCGGCTCCCGTGCATGCACGAGGGAGTGATGTCACGTGACTCGGGCCAGTCACAGAGCCGGAGTCCGCGGCCCTGGAAGGAAGAGGGGTGAAGTTGGATGCTTCCACCTGCGGGGACAGCGTGGGCTTCATTTTCTTCATTCAGTGCCACATTATGCTTTTACTTTGCAGGGGAACAAAGAGGAAGTAAAACCCATCAGGGTTTACTTCCTCTTTAAGGATGCTTTGTACAATCCTCATGTGAAGCTTGTATACTTGCATGTTTAAAAAAAAAAAAATAACTTTATAGAAAAAAATTGGTACATTTTTACAATAGGACACCTGTTCCTTTTTAACTGTATAAAGTTGATAAACATAAATTGTAAAACCAGTTCATTACTGTAACTGTCCAAGAGGGGATTCCCCTTGCTTTGGAGAGATGTTCTCTCATTTCCTGTTTTGTCTTCAGGAAGGCCCAGGGTTTATCTAAAATAAATAATTTTTTCTTATATTTTGACAGAATACTGAACTTTCTGCTACTTTGTCCAGCATGGAATCCTTGAAGAGCCGTTACAACATGCTAACGAAAGATAAGAGCCAGTTGGAGAGTGAGGTCACCATGCTGAATGAGTAAGTTGGATGATTAATCCCAAAAAAATACAGAAATTTAAATTACCGGTCAGTATTTTACATGTGTATGTGCAAATATGCATGTATGCACATAAACTGTTAATTTGAAGAGATTAAAGTGTTACTAAACCCACAAAAGTAAAATCAGTCTGTATATACAGTATAGCATGCTTGTTATACTCACTGTGGAACCTAAGGGGTTACTCCTCCGCATTGTGTAAAAAGTCTGTTTGATCCTGTCTTCTCTGATCTGTCCCTTCATCCATCTCCTGATAAGACAGAGCCTTTGGAGTCACTCTGCACATGCTCAGTTTGGTGTGTATTCCTAGAGTTTTTTTTTTTTTTCTCGGGAGAGTGCATGTGATCAGCACAGGGCCAATCAGCACTGTCCAGGCAGAGGGTCAGGGCTCCTCCTACAAGTTTTAACTAGTGCTCGGCTGGATACTGATAGAAGTCACAAGACTGCTCTAACTGCTGATGAGAAAAGGTATTTAGCAGTTTATATTTACTAAAATAATTGAATTTCCATGTTCTGTGGGAGACCAGATATAGTGAATGCAGGGTCCTGGGTTTAGTAACACTTTAAAGTTCCTTTCTGAGAGCTAGAATTGATTTCACTTGTGTATGTGCATATCAGCAAAATAAACGCAAGAAATTTTGGCCAGGAATACTGATGTTCAAACATCTGTACCAGTGTGCAGGTACCCTAAATATGCCTTTACAAGCATGGCTTCAATACCAGTAATACAGTAGTTGTTATAGCTAATATTGGTCCTGTGGCTAGGGTTGCCACCTGTCCGGGGTTCACCTGGACAGTACGGGTTTTGAAACATGTGCCCGGGTCTCTGACCACCTGAGACCCGGGCACATTATTCACTTCAGACCCGCCAGTGGCTCCCTGTGTCATTAGTGTGGCTGTCGCCTCAATTTCGTGTCCGCAGCGGCGCAGCGCCGCATGATTTCTGCTCCTGTTTAGCTGTCAGTGCGGGACGGGAGTCGGGACACAGAGGCAGAGGCGGAGCCTCCACAGTGCTCTCCTCGAATCCTCTGGCTGGCTGCAGAAGGGACAAGGAGGTGGGCGGAGCCTCACCATTCCCTGCTGCTCTGGAATGTGTGCAGAGATCGCGATGGGACTGCAGCCAAGCTTGTAAGGTAAGTTTTTTTTTTTTTCTTTTTTATTTCCATGTCAGGATTTCAAAGTACTCTCACCTCCCCTCCTCCCCCCACCATACAATATACACCCCCCTCCCCCCACCATACAATATACACCCCCCTCCCCCCAACATACAATATACACCCCCCTGCCCCCACCATACAATATACACCCCCCTCCCCCCACCATACATACAATATACACCCCCCTCCCCCCACCATACAATATACACCCCCCCCTCCCCCCACCATACAATATACACCCCCTGCCCCCACTATACAATATACAACCCCCCTCTCCCCACCATACATTATACACCCCCCCCCCCCCCCCCACCATACATTATACACCCCCCTCCCCCCACCATACAATATACACCCCCCTCCCCCCACCATACAATATACACCCCCCTCCCCCACCATACAATATACACCCCCCTCCCCCACCATACAATATACACCCCCCTCCCCCCACTATACAATATACACCCCCCTCCCCCCACCATACAATATACACCCCCTGCCCCCACCATACAATATACAACCCCCCTCTCCCCACCATACATTATACACCCCTCCCCCCACCACACAATATACACCCCCCTCGCCCCACCATACAATATACACCCCCCTCCTGCCACCATACACTATAAATACACTCCCCCTCCCCCCCATACACTATACATACTCCCCCCTCCCCCCACCATACACTATACATACTCCCCCCCCCTCCCCCCACAATACATTATACAGCCCCCCTGCCCCCATACACCATCCATATATACAGTCCTCCCATATATACTGTCCCCCCCCCCCCCCAGACACCATCCATATATACAGTTCTCACCGGGTGACACCGTCCACTGCCATACTGACACCGTCCACTGCCATACTGACACCGTCCGCTGCCATACTGACACCGTCCGCTGCTCTACTGACACCGTCCGCTGCTCTACTGACACCGTCCGCTGCCCTACTGACACCGTCCGCTGCCCTACTGACACCGTCCACTGCCCTACTGACACCGTCCACTGACCTCTGACACCGTCCACTGCCCTACTGACACCGTGATTAGAGCCTGAGACTCTGATTGTCTTCAAAAAGGATGGGCTCACCCAGTTGTGTGACAATAGCGAATTAATATTCGCTATTGTCTTTCTGCTTCTCCTCCCGGCCAATCAGGAACCAGGTCTTAAGACCCGATTGGCCGAGAGGAAAATCGATCGTATTGGCCGGGAGAAGAAGCAGGGGGAAGCCACAGAGGAGATGCAGGGGGAAGCCACCAAAGCTCTCTGCGACCTGGATGGGGGGGGGGGGGGGGGGTGGTTTGTTATTAAAGTTATTGTAAAGGCAGAATTGTTTTTATCTTAATGCATTCTATGCATTGAAATAAAAAACTTCTGTGTGCAGCAGCCCCCCTAATTCTTACCTGAGCCAATCTCAATCCAGAGATGTTGCAGGAGTGTCTCAGCTGCCTGGAAGTCTCCCTCCACATTGGCTGTGAAGGCAGCGACATTGGCTCCCGCTGCTGTCAATCAAAGTCAGTGAGCCAAGGAGGAGAAAGAGGGGGTGGGGCCAACCCACAGCTTAGTGTCTGAATGGACATGCAGAGCAGCGGCTCGGCTCATGTGCCCCCATAGCAAGCTGCATGCTGTGGGGGCACTCAGCAGGGGGGAGGGACCAGAAGCGTCAAAAGGGCACCCGAGAAAAGGAGGATCTGGGCTGCTCTTTGCAAAACCACTGCACAGAGCAGGCAAGTATGACATGTTTGTTTTTTTTTTTTTTCTTTAAAAAAACAAGACTTTAGTATCACTTTAATTTTATTTATATGTAGGCATTTTCTATATGTTTGATATGTGTGTGTGTATGTATAGATATTTATATATATATTGATATGTGTGTGTGTATGTATATATATATATATATATATATATATATATATATACACACACACACACGGGTTGGACAAAATTATGGAAACAAGTACGGTAAAATAATTAAATTATTACCTAATACGGTGTTGGATCTCCTTTGGCATCCAAGACGGCCCGAATTCTGCTGGGAATTGACAATATTAAGTCTTGGATGGTGGATAACGGAATCTGATGAAAAGATCTGGTGTCACAATCCTGCGCAATGTTATTTTTGTCTCTCAGTGAGTTGACCATGTCGACCGCGCTTATGCTTATCAGACAACTTTTTCCCGAAAACTGTATATGCCGTCATAACCTTTGATACTGTAACTCACGACACCGCAAATAAATTAGCAACTTCAATCACAGAGGCACCAGCTAAGTGGGCACCAACAATTTGCCCTCTGAAACTCCTCCGTATTGCTAGCAGCACACACGGTGAATGACACAAGTGAGGCTTCCCATCTGTTTTGAACGCTAAACATGTCATCACTCTCACCCCTGCAAATCATGTATGGTTTCCATATTTTTGTTCAACCCGTGTGTGTGTGTGTGTATATATTATACACACACATGTATATGATATGAGCGCAATAAGACCATACCACTGGTGTATAAATATTCCCCTATGTATGTCTTCATCAGTCGAGTGTCCAAGCTGCTGGAGGAGAGTCAGAACAGTGAAGACAAGACCCGGTCTGAGCGGGACTCTCTCCTGGATAGACTCCACCAACAGACCATGGAGAACACCACCCTTCGCCTGGAGCATGAGAAGCTTAAGGTTGTACCATACTTTACATTGCACTCATTTTTTCTGCATTGTTACCACATCTGATGTTGTAAGCCACGGCAGTACAGTAAAACGTTGTCAGTGTTACAGTATTTATCAGCTGTGTTGCTCTGTTACACCTGTATAGGCGTTTAAAGCGGAGGTCCAGCTGAAATATTTTTTTTTTTTTTTAAAGCCAGCAGCTACAAAACTGTAGCTGCTGACTTTTAATAAGCACACTTACCTGTCCAGGGTGCCTGCGATGTCAGCCGCCCGAGGCCGACTTGTCCCTTGGCTCTCGGGTCCCTGTGCCGCCATTCGAACTAAGGGAAACAGGCAGTGGAGCCGTGCGGCTTCACTGCCCATTTCCTAGTGCGCATGCGCGAGTCGCGCGGTGCTTTGTGAATGGCCCCAGAACACACTGCGGTACCTTCCCCAGAAGACAAAGCGAGGAGGAGAAGAATGAAGATCACTGCGGTGTAGGAAGTGGCAGATTAGGACGATCTGCCTAGCAACAGCCATTTTTGGGAAGTAAAAAAAAAATAAAAATTCACATTTTTAGGAGCATTTTAAAGCAATTTTTTTTTTTTAGGGTGGCCCTCCGCTAAAGGAAAGAATTAAGAGATCTCTTTCTCCACTTGTCTGGTTGTCTAAAGATTCACCAATTTTAAAAGTGTCAGATCCCTACCTATCTTCGCTGGCCCATCTGATCGCTCTCCTCCCACAACACTGCTGTGTGTGAGATCCTGTGCAGTCTTCCCCTCTCTTGTTGACAACACTATAAGTACACACGTGATTGAACTGACAAACACTGAGGACAATATTACTGCTTACTCATCCATGGCTGTCATTGTCTGTGTATAAACACTTACAAGTTTTACTACAGCTCACTCTGCCCTATATTCTGGCAGATACAGCAGCTCTGACAGTTGACAGTGAGCAATAGAGAGCTGGTAGCAATACTATAGACCAGCCTTATCCCTGCGTTTATACATTGCAGTGGTGGACAAGGACTTTAAAGTTTAAGTTCTCCTTTACAGAAAAATCTGTAAGGTGAACATACACTGGACCCCCTTTCCCAACCCCCCTGGTCCCGCTGGAGTCCTGTGATCCCCCGTTGTTATACACCGGGTCCGCGCTTCACCGTTTCGGGGATTTTAATCCCCCCCCCAGCTTAACCTCTTACCCTTACCTCTCAGCGTGTACGGATAGGAGGTATTCTAATTGGACAGCACCGTCACATGGGTGGCGCTGACCAATCAGACTCTGTCTAGCCCGTCCTGTAAGCGCTGGAGGAGAGAAATCAAGGAGGATTTCTAATCCCCGGACTGGTGAAGCAGCTCCCCGGTTCATAACAGTTGGGCATCACAGAACTCCAGGTCAGCGGGACCGGGGGGGGGGGGGGGATGAGGAGGGGGTCCAGTGTATGTTCACCTTACAGATTGTTCTATAAAGGTGAACTTGCACTTTAAGCATACTTTAGCGTGTGTCCATCACTTATTGATACATTGTTCTCTTTGTAGACCCATTTATCTGCCGTGGAGGAGAAACTGACATTGGCTCATAATGAAATTCAGCAGCTCAAGAATTCTTTGCGTCAGTATGAAGGTCTCGTCGATACCTATAAAGATCAGGTTTGTGGTGCTACTCTTTTCTGTGCCTGTCCCCACCTTTTTAATGTTGGCTTTACCCGTTTCAGCAGTGCTATACAAAGAAACCAGACGCCTGACAATGCTAGGGGCCTAGTTATATTGCCGAGTCTCTGTCTTTAATACATTGAGTCCATGATCAGGAACAAGGATGCAGATGAAGTGAGAGAAAGTTAGAGTACCTGTTCTGCATCATAAATGCAAAGAACTGAAATAAGAGGAAGAACATACCAGGAGGGCAAAAAACTATTTTCAGTAGAGGCAAGCGACGGCTGCCATCACATTTCTCTTATATCAGGTTTGATTTTAGTAAAATCTTTATAAAAATATGTTTTTTTTTTTTTCCCCCTCTTGGGAGAGTATTAATACAACATGGATCCAGACTAAATAAAAACCGGACATGAAATGTTCTACCATTTCAGTGCACAACTGGCCCAATTTCTAACAAACACTTCCTTCTGCATAGGTCCTCAGATGAAACCATATATGAGAATATCTATAACATCTGACCTTTTTTGGAATAGTTTCACTTAAAGCGGAACTAATTACACTGCATCTGCGCGCCACAAACCAAAAACGCTATTGAATTAATTTGCAATATTGAAAGTAAACTCTCCCATCCATACATGTCTCCATGCTTTATTTTGCTGAGAAATCACTTTGAAAAACACCTCACTAGCATTTCTGGCCGTGGCCATCTTGAGTAAGGCAGATTATTAA
Organism: Lithobates sylvaticus; assembly: GCA_028564925.1. Taxonomy (NCBI): domain Eukaryota; kingdom Metazoa; phylum Chordata; class Amphibia; order Anura; family Ranidae; genus Lithobates; species Lithobates sylvaticus. Next base: position 120,810,075 of record CM053033.1, read on the forward strand.
TGTAACAACCAGTCCCATGGGATCCATCTGCCCTTAGCTCAGGCATGGAGGCAGGAGGGTTTATTTAGCTGAAAAAAGCCCTCCTCTCCTCCTAAAGACTCCTGGCCTGAAACCAGGAAGTAACTGAAGAAAAAAAAAAAGTTTAAAAAAAATATATGTCATATACCGTATTTATCGGCCTATAACACGCGCCAATTTAAGAGGGAAGTTTCAGATTTTTTTTAAATAAACCACTTTGAAGCAAAATAATGGTCAGTGAGCATCAATGCAGCTCAATTCGTGCCCATCTGCAGCCACAATGCAGCCTGATTAGTGCCCATCTGCAGCCACAATGCAGCCTAATCTGTGCCCATCTGGAGCCTGTTCTGCGCCCATCTCCCCCATCAATGCAGCTCACCATTTATTATAGGAAATCACTGAGCCATCATCTGTTTACTCGGCTCTCAGTCGGCAGTCTCACACACACATTCCCGCCTCCGCCATCGGCATTGGACCAGCTCCTGTGATAGATAGAACAATGGTCCAATGCCGGTGTCGGCACTGTGTGTGTGATGTGGGAGCCGAGTGAGAGTCGAGCAGAGAGGAGATGACAGATCAGTGAATTCCGGTGGCACTTGTCTCCCCCCCCCCCCTCCCCTCTGAGGTATGCTGTCGGCGTATAACACGCACCTGCGATTTCCCGCGTATTTTCAGGGGAAAAAAGTACGTGTTATACGCCAATAAATACGGTACTTTATGTATTTACTAACGCTAGAAACATAAGGATTAAAAAGTAGTCAATGTTGATTGAGAGAGTGAAGTTTCACTTTAACTTTCTCCTCTTCTACATAAAACAACACAGGACCTCCAGAGTAATAAAATGATGCTGTGATGGTCTGACCTTTGCAAACTACCCATAACCCTACTACTCCTATTCTCCCAAAAGCACAAATCAAATTCTGCTGTTTTTTCTGGGGCTCAGGCCACCCCAGGATCTTCTCCAAACTTGGCATGCACTCCACTTTTTTGGACAGTCAGGACTTTCTCCCACTCTTATCAAACAATTTCCCAGCCTGGAACAACCAGGACCAACATTATGCTACACACCATTCTACATAATGGCAGGTTGCCATCTTTACCTCCACTACAAAACACCCTTTCCACCTACATCTTATCTTGGTTTAGATATGCTCCTTCAATACTCCATCTCTCACTGGGTGGACCCTCTGTAAAACCTAAACCCTGTAAAAGATAAGTTCACCTTTGGGAACATGTTACAGGTTCCACCTGTAACATGTTCCCATTGCTGCAGTTGCTTCCCTCTGCCTTCTCTCCCGGGGACAGCAGTACGGGAAGAAGTTCCCAGAGTTCTGTGTATGAATGAGCTACAAGTCCCGACATCCTTGTTTTCAATGAACTACCAGCGCTGTGGTAGTTCATGGAGTCTGTCAGTGTGAAGCTGCTTGGCTGTATGATGTACGGGCAGACAGTTCACACCGACAGTCTGCAGGAGACCTGCATGGCATCAGTGATCTGCTGATGGCGGCTGCAATGCTTTGCAGGCTACTTAAAAATAAAAAAATTATAGTAAATGCACATTTTTTTACCTGCAAAAAAATTGGCATTTTATTTTTTTATTATTTAATTTTTTAAAGTGAACTTATCCTTTAAATAACTCCTACTCCAGGACCATTGCCCAACATGAGTAATTTCCTATCTTTACAATGTACTTTTTGTAGGCGACCGCTCCAAACTCTCCTTCCTACAAAAAAACATTGGAAATCAGATCTCATATTAAATCCTTCCAGCAAACAAATTAGAGAAGCATTAATTCTATCCAGTAAGCTCTCTATTCCTCTATCATGAAAACCACAGGAGAAGAATTTTAGGATACACATTGGTATCATGGCCGCTTTTCAGTCTAAATTTGACAGATAGACACCCAGCTCTGTAAGTTCAGCTAAAAAATATATTTTATGTCTCTTCACAGCAGCTAGAATATTTATACCCAGATACTGAGCCAAACAACCCTCCACCATTTCTTTTAAAATTAGAAGTTTATTTATCATTATTGTGAGGGTACAGGGCACAGAAATATGGTATCATCTGCACTCCAATTAATTGTCCATTTTATACACTATATTGTCAAACGTATTGGGATGCCTGCCTTTATACACACATGAACTTTAATGGCATCCCAGTCCATAGGGTTCAATATTGAGTTGGCCCACCCTTTGCAGCTATAACAGCTTTAACTCTTCTGGGAAGTGTGTCTATGGAAATGTTTGACCAATCTTCCAGAAGCGCATTTGTGAGGTCAGGCATTGATGTTGTATGAGAAGGTCCGGCTTGCAGCCTCCACTCTAATTCATCCCAAAGGTGTTCTTTCAGGTTGAGGTCAGTACTCTGTGCAGGCCAGTCAAGTTCCTCCACCCCAAACTTGCTCATTCATGTCTTTTATGGACCTTGCTTTGTGCACTGCTGTGCAGCCATGTTGGAACAGGAAGGGGCCATCTCCAAACTGTTCCCAGATAGTTGAGAGCATGAAATTGTCCAAAATGTCTTGGTATGCGGACGCCTTAAGAGTTCCCTTCACTGGAACTAAGAGGCCAAGCCAAACCCCACCATAACCCCCCCTCCACCAAATGATTTGGACCAGTGCACAAAGCAAGGTCCATAAAGACATGGATGAGTGAGTTTGGGGTGAAGGAGCTTGACTGGCCTGCATAGAGTCCTGACCTCAACCCGATAGAACACCTTTGGGATGAATTAGAGCGGAGACTGCAAGCCAGACCTTTTTGCTCTACAATCAACCTAGTAGACAGCCTTCCCAGAAGGATGGGCCAACTTAATATTGAACCCTACGGACTAAGACTGGGATGCCATTCAGTGTTAATTTTGGCAGCAAATTTCGATTTAGTTTTAGTCTTAGGGCTAAAATGGCATTTCAGTTTTAGTCTTCTGCAATTGTTTTAGTTTTAGTCGTATTTAGTCGACTAAATCTCCAGTACATTTTAGTCAACTAAAACAAATTTTAGTCGTCTAAAATCGAATGGGGGTAATTAAATTGTAATGCATTAGTGAACATTTCTCTACAATTTCCAAACTCCATTATATACTGCTGGAGTGAAAAATCTCATGTTATTGTTTATGGTATTGAGGTATGAACATGCACTACAGATCAGTGTTAATTTCTAAGTCAAATTTAAATTTAGTTTTTAATTGCATTTTAGTTTTAGTCGTATTTTAGTCAACAAAATTAACACTGATGCCATTAAAGTTAATATGCGTGTAAAAGCAAGTATCCCAATACTTTTGACAATATAGTGTATGAAGAATGCACTTTGGCCAGTAATTTATGTTGAAAATAGAAGGTAATCTACTTGTCATGGCCATGAAGAGCAGTACATAATAAATCCTGACACACTTCACCCACACAGAAAATAATCTCTTTTTTTTGGTAGTGTATTCTGTGTATTTTTGATTGACAGGCTGACTTTGTCCACTATCTGGCCTCTGACTTTTCCTTTCTCACAGATGAAAAAGACTCGACTAGAGGCTGATCAAATGAGTTTACAGCTGGAAAGATCTGACGCAGATAATAAAAACCTAAAGGACGAGATGAACATTGAACTAGAACAGGTATGTCTGACTATTATCTGTAGATGAAACTGGTTATGTGACCATCTCAAAATGTGTCACCGATGACAGTGTGCTGGCTGCTTTAAAGTTTCTTTTTCATCCATTGAAGGGCCAAGGAAGTCTTAAAGTGGTTGTTAAGCTAAAAAAAACTTTTTGTGTGCAGCCCCCAGCCCCCTTATACTTACCTGAGCCCATTCTCGATCCGGCACCTTCCGCTGCTGTCAATCAAATCCTGATGAAGGTGCAGGGTACGGGACCAAGCTGCAGTGTCTGTGTCAATGGACACAGATAGTGCGACTTGAGATCAAGCCCACAGTTGTGCCACAATAGATAGCGGCTTCCTATGGTGGGCACTTCAAAAAGAGGAACCAGGAGGGCCAGCAGGAAGTACTACGCCCAGGCCGTTACACTGGATGTGTGTGTTGTGACCTTTGAACACTGATATCTGCATAGAGCACTTTCCAGACTTCAATCTGGTAAAAGTCCAGGTCCAAAGGCGCTGGCATTGCCTTTACACTTCCCCTGCCTCTGAAGACTCAGAGTAGGCTGGTTAAACTGAGCACCAGGTGCCATATTCCCCATTCCTGACAGTTTTGCCACAGAAGCGGTTAACACTTCTGAATGAAATGCTGACATTATCCTCTAAGGGTGGAGCGTTGGTGCGCACACCTCGCTGTCTTTCCCTCCATACAAAATGGAGGAAGGATTTCCCCGCTGCTGCTTAAAGCAGTATTAGGCCCAAAAGCAAACATTTATTATATTGCTATCGCAGGGCTGAGCAAAGCACACAGCCTGGCTCGAGAGTGAGCCCGCAGGTGCACCCCCATAAGAAGCAGCCAACTATGGTGCACCAAGAAAAGGAGGAGCCCAGAGCGTCAGCGGGGGACCTGAAAAGAAGGGTTCTGAGGCCGGTCTGTGCCGCTCCGCCTACACAGCTGCTGCTATCATCAAGGATGCTATTGGTCCCAAAAGCACCCATCTTCCGGAATACAAGAAGCTTAACCACTTCAATACCAGACACTTTCGACCCTTCCTGCCCAGGCCAATTTTCAGCTTTCAGCGCTGTCACACTTTGAATGACAATTGCATGGTCATTGGGTACAATTGCTACACTGTACCCAAACCAATTTTTTTATAATTTTGTTCCCACAAATACACCTTTCTTTTGGTTGGTACTTGATCACTGCTGGGGTTTTTATTTTTTGCGTAACAAATAAAAAAAGACAGCAAATTTTGAAACAAATTTAGTTTTTCTTTGTTTTCGTTATAAAATTTTGTAAATAAGTAAGATTTCTCCTTCACTGACGGGCACTGGTATGCAGCACTGATGGGCACTCATAGGTACTGAAAGGCTGCACTGATCGGTGGCACTGATGGGTATCACTGATAAGGAGGCACTGGCAGGCATTAGTAATGGGCACTGACTGGCACAATTTGTGGGCACTGATTGACATTGATTTTGGCAAAGATTGGCATCCCTGGTGGCCATGGGTGACATACCTGGTGGTCCTCAGTGGTGGCAATTCCTGGTGGTCCTGGGGGGGCTGTGCTGATAATGAATCAGTGCAGACACCCCCCCCCCCCTCTCCCTAACAGGAGAGCAGCCAATCGGCTCTCCTCTAGTCGCGTCTGTTAGATGCGAGTGAGGAAAAGCTGATACACAGCTTTTCCCGTTTACACTGATCAGCCGTGATTGGACACAGCTGATCACATGGTAAAGAGCCTCCGTCAGAGGCTCTTTACTGAGATCGGTGTTGCGGTGTGTCAGACTGACATGCCGCACCACCGATCACTGCGCTGCGATCCTGAAAGAAGTTATATGACATTCAGTCAGGATAACCGAACCCCCCGCCCGGCCGTCATTCTGCTATAGGCCGGGCAGGAAGTGGTTAAAGACTTCAAAGTCTTCTTCCTCTGTACCTGTTAATTAACACTAGTTAATTAGTTCACTCGCAAGGTCTGGCACTCAAAAGCCGCTTGTTAACTTTTTTGGACGCCTTTACAGCTTTCATTTCAGATGATTGGGTGAGGGAAGTAGTAAGTCAGGGCTACATACTGCAGTTTTGCTCCTTGCCCCCTCATCAGTAATTCAACACCTTCCTGTATCACTGCACATATCTTCATCAAGCCCTCTCAATTTTTCTGGATCAGATTGTCATTTCCTGAGCCAAAACGATTCCAGAGATTTTACTCCAATCTGTTTACTGTTCCCAAAGTCAAAGGGGGCAATCACTGGATCTCAAAGCTTTGAATGTCTTCATTTCAAAGTTCAAAAATTCCACATGGTATCTACAATGCCTGTCAATGCGTACTTACATGTCCCCATCCTTCCAGGATATCAGTGATCCCTACACATCTGCCATGAGGACCCTGCACTACCATATTATGGCCCTGCCGTTTGGCCTCTGGTATTGTAGATCACAGACTTTGCAGTGGCATTCTGTGCCAAGCTCCCACAGGCAAGGCTAGCAGACTACTATCATGCATTAAAGAGATAAAACTATAATTCCACCACAATACAAAACACACCACATCTTGAGCATGCAGTTCATTTGTGTTTAAGGACTTGTGTCACAGTTCGAGGATGTGGACCCACTAGCCCCCAGGTTCAATAAACATATTGGACAGGTTTGTCTTCAAGTACAAGGATCCTGTACCAGAATCAGTACACCCAATCTATGCTTTTCCTCTCCTGAATCTTCTTCATCATCTGCTTCACAAGATCAATCCTCATTGCTCTAGGCCTGGCCCTGGAGGATGTGGTATGCTGACCCAGCAAGATTCCTAGCAAACCCCCCATGGACTGTACCATATCGCCAAGATTTTCTGTTCCAAGGACCTATACTATCATTGGATATGGGCGGCATACATCACTTGGTGTGAGTCTGACTCTCAGCACTATCAAGGGTTAGGCTTTTGATCTCTCTATTCTGTTTTAGAAACTATTTTTCACTTTTTAATTAAAGTGGTTCAAAAGCCTAAATATTTTTTACCTTAATGCATTATTGCATTAAGGTAAACAATTTTCAGGCAGCAGTATCACCTCCCCATATTATCCTCACTTGATCCACTACACTTTGGTGTTATCGCTCTCACTCTCTCATACTGGTCACTGGAAGTTCAACATGGCACTTCATGGCAAAGATCTCTGAGGATCTGAAAAAAAGAATTTATTGCTCTACATAAAGATGGCTTAGTCTACAAGAAGATTGCCAAGACCCTGAAACTGAGCTGCAGCACGGTGACCAAGACCATACAGCAGTTTAACAGGACAGGTTCCACTCAGAATAGGCTTCGCCATGGTTGACCAAAGAAGTTGAGTGCACATGCTCAGCGTCATATCCAGAGGTTGTCTTTGGGAAATAGACGTATAAGTGCTGCCAGTATTGCTGCAGAGGTTGAAGGTGTGGGGGGTCAGCCTGTCAGTGCTCAGACCATACGCTGCACACTGCATCAAATTGGTCTGCATGGCTGTCGTCCCAGAAAGAAGCCTCTTCTAAAGATGATGCACAAGAAAGCCCACAGTTTGCTGAAGACTAGCAGACTAAAGCTGACCATACACCTATAGATTATCTGCAGATTTTCTATGGTTAGATGGAAAAAGTGGGAGATTCCTCCATCCACATAGTTTAGCGATGGAGAAATCTGTTGCACTTTTTCATCTAACCATAGAAAATCTGCAGATAATCTATAGGTGTATGGCCAGCTTTATGACATAGATTACTGGAACCATGTCCTGTGGTCTGATGAGACCAAGATACATTTATTTGGTTCAGATGGTGTCAAGCGTGTGTGGCAGCAACCAGGTGAGGAGTACAAAGACAAGTGTGTCTTGCCTACAGTCAAGCATGGTGGTGGGAGTGTCGTGGTCTGGGGCTGCATGAGTGCTGCTGCCACTGGGGAGCTACAGTTCATTGAGGGAACCACAAATGCCAACATGTACTGTGACATACTAAAGCAAAGCATGATCCCCTCCCTTCTGAGACTGGGCCCTATGACAGTATTCCAACATGACAATGACCCCAAACACACCTCCAAGATGACTACCGCCTCGCTAAAGAAGCTGAGGGTAAAGGTGATGGACTGGCCAAGCATGTCGCCAGACCTAAACCCCATTGAGCCTCTGTGGGGCATCCTCAAACGAAAGGTGGAGGAGCGCAAGGTCTCCAACATCCACCAGCTCCGTGATATCGTCATGGAGGAGTGAAAGAGGACTCCCGTGGCAATCTGTGAAGCTCTGGTGAACTCCATGCCCAAGAGGGTTATGGCAGTGCTGGAAAATAATGGTGGTCACACAAAATATTGACACTTTGGACATTTTCACTTAGGGGTGTACTTACTTTTGTTGTCAGCGGTTTAGACATTAATGGCTGTGTGTTGAGTTATTTTGAGGGGACAGCAAATTTACACTGTTATACAAGCTGTACACTCACTACTTTACATTGTAGCAAAGTGTCATTTCTTCAGTGTTGTCACATGAAAAGATATAAAATATTTACAAAAATGTGAGGGGTGTACTCACTTTTGTGAGATACTGTACGTAGATAAAACACACATATTGGAGGCACCTATGTATATAAGCGTTGATTGCACTATATAAGTTATACATTGCTGTGCACGCCAGAGTAAGAGCGATCATTTAGGGCCATTATGCACAGTTAACTTTAAAGCGGTTTTATACCCTGCTTGCACATTTTATTTATTTTTTTCAAATTTCAATCTTTATTTTTTCCACAATTATATAACATTATATTGTAAAAATAACAAGCAAGCATTCTCTTATCATCATGAGGAAACAGATTAAGCGTATCTAGGAACTTATTTTATCATGGTGGAGTTAACAAATTATCAAATAAAAGAAAAAAAGAGCATAAAAATGCATATAAACACCTTCCTTCTGTTATACATTTAACTATGTTCCACTAATACTTCCCCTTACTTCACCCCCCCCCCCATTCCCTCCCCTTTTAACCATATATATTCATGCATGGGTTCCTATGTACCTATTCACGGTCTTTTATTGCACATTTTTACCTACAGGTAAGCCTATAATAAGGCTTACCTGCAGGTAAAATGAACATCTTCTAAACCTGTACAGTTTTGGAGATATTCCCCTTGCATGCAGCCGCTGTCAGCGGTGCATGCGCTCTAAAAGGTCTGGCGGATGCTGCCGCACCTTGCTGGAAAGAGGACTCCCACGGCTCTGGCCACTCGCCGGAGCCGTGAACCCGGAAGAAACGATGATTGAACATGTCAGCTCCCTCAGCAGTGACCGGGATGTGGTGCGGACGCTTCGTTCTAAGGTAAGTATTTCATAATGAGCTAGTATGCGATGCATACTAGCTCATTATGCCTTTTGCCTTACAGGTTTTTTTTTTTTTGGGCATACAACCACTTAACTGATGGCCTGTAAAAGGCTTTTAAAGTGTCGCCTATGGAAAATTTTGGGTACCAAAGTTTGACGCTGGTTCGCAGGCACGCACAATTTCAACGTTCAACATTTAGCTACCACTTTATTATTCTCCAGGGTCTTTGCTTTCAGAAAATATGTAATCTTCCTGGTTTTAACCATTCTTCAGGCCTAAAATTATTATTTTATCATGTGCAAAAAGAAAAAAAGTCTCTGTCAGCAAAAAGATTAAAATGATTGGCTGGGGTTGATAAAATGTGAGTATCTAGTAACATCTAATTACAAATATTCTGCATCTTGGCATATTTGATACTTCAGCCTGGCAATTTTTGTGCCTTCAGATTCATAGGAAATTTCAAAGTCGTTTAGAAGAACTGGAGAAGCTCCCAGAGATGCTGAAGATGACAGAAATAAAGCTGCAGGAATGTCACGAGCAGCTGCAGGGCTATGAGCAGAAGAATGCAGAGCTTTCTTCAATCATCTCTGATTTGCGTGTTAGGGTAAGAAACTGATGAGCCAACAAAGATGCTAAAAACAAGAGTAAAGTACATTTTGCTATGACCACTCCACGTGGCCTTCACCCAACCCATCTCTAGTGGCTTTCTCCTCTCTCACCCAGACTATGCACATATTCTGAACAAGCAGTAAAAACATTTTACAGTCAGTCTCCCTCTGCACTGTAAGAGATAATGGCTATGGGGGGGGGGGGGGGCAAACTATCAAGGGGAAAAAATAAAGAGTTTGCAAAGACATGGGCTGCCTTCTCTGTCCCATTCAAACATCTCACTATACCTATTGAAGATGTCCCTCCCTTGAAAGATTCAGATATGAAATTCAAAATACTCCTAAAAGGTCTCTTTACTCTTGCAGGCCCAGCCCTGAAATCAGCTCTTGCTGCAATTTCAGTATGTCAAACTGCAGCTAACTGGACAATGAACAACTAACATGACCCTGTATTTTAGGATCTTGCTGTTACAGAGCGCAACTTCCTTCTGCTGTGATTTCTTTTGTGGATGTCCTAGAATATGTCACAAGACAAATTTCCAGAGTGGCTTTAATCTCCATTCACATGCGCAGAATCTTATGGCTAAAAGCTTGGACAACCAAAGCTGCCTGCAAATGGCACCTCACACATATGCAATTCTAAGGAAGACATCTTGCTTGGTGAGGCACTTGAACAATTCATCAAAGAGGTCACAGATGGGAAGGTTTTACTTCCACTGTGGAAGGTTGCAGAACCTCCTCCTCCTCAGGAGTCCCTAGCTCCTCTAAACGCAGACCACTTGTCTGCTTTAACCCACTTCAAGTTCACAACCTAAGTTCAGCCCTTCCTTTTGGCACAAGGCTTGTTGCACATGGGTCACCAAGCCTTCCGCAAAACTGTCTTCATAATGAAGGGTGCCCCCACAGTTTAGTTCACAGTATAGTTTGCCGCTCTGGGTCGCAGGCTTGTGGTTCCAGAAGGGTACAAAATATAGTTCAAAACTCTACCCCCCCATACCACTTTCTTCTTTTAAATCAAACAAAAGATAGTTAGATTTGCAGCATCTCTTGTCCCAGAGAGTCAATGTGCCAAACTACCACAAGACAGGTTCAAAGACTTGTTTACAGTACCAAAGCCCAAAGATTCTTCCTTTTTCTGGACTTCTGGAATGTTGCATTAGAATCTGAAAGGTCATTCATTTCCTCTATGAGAGAAGGATACTACATGGGGGGCGGCATCTAAGGTGCCTATCTGCATGTTCCCATTTACCCACCTAATTAGCACTTTCTGCGTTTCACAGTAGCAATCACTTCCAGATTGTCACACTGCCCTTCAGTCTATCTTCTCCTCCCAGAGTGTTTTCTTAGCACCTCTACTTGACATTTTTCAGAACTCAGGGCATCCATGTTACAGGCTAACAAGACAACCTTCTTCTGAATGACTAATTTTCCTGTTAGCTATTAGAAAATGTCCACTAGACTATTCAGATGCTCCAGGTATTTGGCTCAGGGAACAATCAACAAATCTGCTCTCCAGCCTTCCTTTTGCCTGGAAAACTTGGGTTTGGTCCTGGACACATCCCAAGTAACAGTCTTTCTCTAAAGCCCCATACACACGGTAGGATTTTCGCATGGATTCTGTCCGATCGGACAATGTTGTTGAAAAATCCGACCGTGTGTATGCACCATCGGACAGTGTACGTCGGATTGTCCGACGGACAAAGTCCTATCTCCTGCTGGATAGATTTTCCGACAACACGGTCCGATCACACCAAATCCGATCGTGTGTACCGTTGTCCGACGGACAAAGTGCTACGCATGCTCAGATCACATTACAAGACCAAAGCTATTGGCTACTAGCCTCTACGTAGTCCCGTCGTAGGCAACAAACGTCACCACGTTCAGAATGATCGGATTTTCCGACAACTTTGTCCGACCGTGTGTACGCAAAACCAACATCGGACAAAGTATGACGGACATGATCCGACGGACCTGGTCCTCTGATAATCCGAGCGTGTGTATGGGGCTTAAGACCACATGCCCAGAAATTGAGATCTAAGAACCCACAATGAGATTCTCCATGAGAGTTCTAGGCCTAATGGCGACCTCCTTTGAGGCCGTACCATTTGCCCAATTCTGTTTAAGAACTCTCCAACTAAACCTCCTGTTGACCTGGGGAAAAAAGGCTCCTTTACTCAATGTACCAATGCTCTTATCCAGCCAAGCTTGGAACTCCCTAAATTGTTGTATCACTACCCCAGCCCTATTAGATAAAGGTTAACACAACAGAGAAGCAGGCTGGGGAGGAGTGTTCCAATCCTTGATAGTTCAAGGAACATGGTCACTGGGGGAAACCAAGCTCCCCATCAACATCTTAGAGCAGTCTGGTTGACCCTGCAGCACTAGACCTATCTTCTGAAAGGACCCCTAATTAGAGTGCAGTCAGACAATGCTAAAGCTGTGATCGAAAGGTGTATATATAAAAAAAAAAAAAAAGCAAAAAAAAAAAAAAAAGCCCATGCACTGCTGTAAACACCCCTCCATTCATAACTTCAATATCGGATGAGAGCAGCTTCCACTATCTTCTGATTTACACAATAATACATCTTTACAAATATATTACAAATATATTAGTGCAGCGTTCTCTTACTAAACACACCGCTATATCAAACGTGCAACAAAAACTCACCCAATGTAAAAATGTAACTATGTAATACCACTACAATTGTTGAAAAACTGTGAACAAATATAACTAAGACCCCTTTCACACTGGGGTGTTTTGAGGGTTTTTTCGGCCGCTAGCGGGGTGGTTTTAACCCCCCGCTAGCGGCCGAAAAAGGGTTAAACCGACCCGCAAAGCGCCGCAGCAGCGGTTCTGCAGCAGTGCCCATTCATTTCAATGGGCAGGAGCGGTGAAGGAGTGGTGTATACACTGCTCCTTCACCGCTCCAAAGATGCTGCTTGCAGGACATTTTTTAGCATCCTGCCAGTGCACCGCTCCAGAGAGGCAGGAGAGGCACTTTAAAGGTGCTATGCGGGCGCTATTTTTTTAGCACTGTAGCGCCTGTAAAGTGTCTCAGTGTGAAAGGGGTCTAAGTGATAAAATGTGGCGATTTTTAAATCATAATGGCAACAGAAACTACCCAAATGACCCTGATCAAAAGTTTACATACCCTTGTGATTTTGGCCTGATAATAAGCACACAAGTTGACACAAAGGGGTTTGAATGGCTATTAAAGGTAACCATCCTCACCTGTGATCTGTTTGCTTGTAATTAGTGTGTGTCAATGAGTTTCTGGACTCCTGACAGACCCTTGCATCCTTCATCCAGTGCTGCACTGACGTTGCTGGACCTTGTAGTTTTCCATGCACAGAGCGCTGTCAATCAGTGACGTGGGCGGGCGGAGTCCCGCTTGGCAACCTCTTTTTTTAAATTGTGACAGCTAGTGGGGAGGGAGAAGAACCTGCGTGGGGGCAGTCCCTCCGTAACATGTTACACCCTGAATATGGGTGCGACATATTTAAATAATGAAGTGACAGTTAGTCCCACATCTCCAGTGCTGTCAATACTGTTCCATAAAGTGTTTATAAGTGTCCATAAACTGCAATGACATGTTGCGTCACTGTACACATGTTTTTTTTTTTAGGGGTGGAGTTGGGTGTGTAGCGTCCCAGTATTTGTAGCCGTGTTTTGCTATTATGTTACCATGGTTACTAATTGCGATCATGATTACAAATATACACAGGCTAGTTGTTATGCTTCATTCTCTCAACAGAATATTTGCTCCAGTTAAAACAATACACAAAGGGCAAAATAGACCCTCTACCTGGTTACTAAAACAGGTACTTAAAACCCAAATTTTATATATTTTATTTGGCAAAAATCGGTATATAAATAATTAACATTTCCCCATAGGAAAAAACGTAACTATAAATCTATTAGGTAATGGATCGTTTTGGCAATAGAAAGAAAATTATATACGAAACATGAGTGTATACAATCACCGGACAATTTATTAGGTACACCTTGCTAGTATCAGGTTGGACCCCCTTTCGCCTTCAGACCTGCCTTTATTCTTCGTGGCATAGATTCAACAAGGTGTTGGAAACATTCCTCAGAGATTTTGGTCCATATGGACATAACATCACACAGCTGCTACAGATTTGGCGGCTGCACATCCATGATGTGAATCTCCCATTCCACCACATCCCAAAGGTGCTCTATTGGATTGAGATCTGGTGACTGTGAAGGCCATTGGAGTACAGAGACCTAATTTTCATGTTCAAGAAACCAGTGGTGAGATGATTTGAGCTTTGTGACATGGTATATTATTCTGCTGGAAGGAGCCATCAGCAGATGGGCACACTGTAGTCATAAAGGGATGGACAGGGTCAGCAACAATACTTGGGTAGACCGTGGCGTTTAATTGATACAAAGTGTGCCAAGAAAATATCCACCACCAGCCTGAACAGTTGATACAAGGCAGGATGGATCCATGCTTTCATGTTGTTTATGCCAAATTCTGACCCTACCATCTGAATGTTGCAGCTGAAATCGAGACTTATCAGACCAGGCAATGTTTTTTTCAAACTTCTATTGTCCAATTTTGGTGAGCCTGTGTGAATTGTACCCTCAATTTCCTGTTCTTAGCTGACGGGAGTTGCACCCCGTGTGGTCTTCTGTTGCTGTAGTCCATCTGCTTAAAGGTTCGATGCGTAGTGCATTCAGAGATCGTATTCTGCATACCTTGGTTGTAACAAGTGGTTATTTGAGTTACTGTTGCCAATCTATCATCTCAAACCAGTCTGCCCATTCTCCTCTGACATCTCTCACTGGATTTTTTTCTATTTTTCGGACCATTCTCTGTAAACCCTAGAGATGGTTGTGCGTGAAAATCCCAGTAGATCAGCAGTTTTTGAAATACTCAGGACCAGCCTGTCTGGCACCAACAACCCAGGCCACATTCAAAGTCACTTAAATACCCTTTCTTCCCCATTCCAATGCTTGGTTTGAACTACAGCAAGTGGTCTTTACCATGTGTAAATGTCTAAATGCATTGAGTTGCTGCCATGTTATTGGCCAAGGTCAGATCTTGCCCTTATCCTTTTTTCAAGGGCCTCATTGTCCCTCGTAATCTCATATTAATCCTCCTTTGCAGCACCCTGTGCTTCCTGGGGTCTCAGCTGGGTTCCTTTTGCCCTGCAAAAACTACCCTTTGAACTTGTTATAGACTGGATCGCTCCTGCAAAGTAAACCTTTTGGTTGCCATTACGTCTGTCAGACGTGTTTCAGAACTGGTGGCCCTTTCTTGTAAAGAGCCTTTCCTCAGTTTACAATGACAGGGGTTGTCTTGCACCAAAGGCCATTCTTTCTCCCCAAGGGGGTTTCAGTATTCTGCCTCAATGAGGACATTGTCCTACCATCAAAATACTCTGTTCCTATGCATCCAAAAGTATATCTCTCTAGTTTGCAAGGACATAGTCAGAGCCATTAGAGCAGGGTTTCTCAACCGGGTTTCCATGGAACACTAGGGTTCCTCCAGAGGTTGCTTGAGCAATGAGAAATTTCTGCCTCTCAGATAAGTTCCCACTGACACCATTGATCTTTTTAGCCATCTATAAGGGGGTAATTCTTCCCAATGACCACAAATGTAAGGAGCATTCTTCCCAAAGACCATCACACTAATGTATCATGAGTTGTAGATATAGTCATGTTCCCTGAGACCGGAAAGTTATATCAAGGGTTTCCCCATGTTGAAAAGGTTGAGAAAGGCTGCATTAGAGAATACCTCAATACCTGATGTCAGGTTGCTCTCTGTCCTGCTTTTCTTCTGTTCTTTCCCTAACCACTAAAGAAACCCGGGTGAACAATAGATGCCCTAAAAAAAAAAAACTTCTATGTCCCAAGGATGTAACTCACTCACACTAGTTCTCTTCCACCCCTGTGACTGCTCTGCTTTGATTTTCACTAAGGCTTAACTGACATTTTGATAGGCAGGTTCCATTCTGAGTCTGTGGAGTGTCTTCTTGTAAACGATGCCTGAAAAGTTTTGTAGGCATCAATACTAAATACACATTATTTCTATTCACACTAATTATTGCATGTGGAGATCAAAGCATTGTTTTCCTAAAGCTGCTCTGGGGTACAGTATTTTATATGGAAAAGGGGGGGGGGGGGGGAAATACTGCGCTGTGGCTGCTAATTAGTGTATGGAGAGAGCTGCAAACATTTGCCAAAAGACTAACGGTATGTAAAATTGGAAAAGTAAATAATGTTGCGCTAAAGTGCTAATGTGCGTGTGACCTATGGATATTGGTCAACCATACAATGATGAATGATGGGTTATAGAGTAAAATGATAAAATTATAATCATTTGATATAAAAACACATATAAATGACCGAAAACATATAATCATAAAATCGTAAACACATATAAATGATTAAAATTGCGATAAAGAAAAAAGACTGAGTCTCAGTCTGAAAGTGCTTGTGAGTGATCCAAATATGGATATGCAGTGATCCGATAACAAAAAGTCAAAATTTTATGATGAACTTAATATAAAGTGACTGTGCTTTGTGAATCTTATGCTGGATGCGACAAAGTCCATGTGGGTAGTGAGGTCCTTTATGGAGTGGAAATTTCATGCAATCATCCAGAAGCACTAAAAGGTGCTTTAAGTGCGATGGTGGTGATTCGATGGCATCAAGGCCTGTAGGAATGCTTACCGGAAATCACAGACTTGGGAAGGCGTATGCCTCGCAAGTCGTGATAGGCTGTTGGTAAAAAGGCTGGTGGGTCGCGGTTCCACGGACTGTTTCCAAGGCTTCCCTCAGGGTATGTAGCAATGGACAGGGGATGGACGTCAAAAGCTCTGTGTAATCATGCATATTCATGTGTACCGGGATATGGTAAAAACAGAACTCGCATGGCGTAATAACGTTTAAACAGAACAATTTATTGGTAAAAAACAAGGTAAAATGCTCACATTTGAGTAGAAAGAATATGGCAAGGATTTTCCATGAGTAGTAGCGTAGTGCTGATGCTGTGGTCCACCCGACACGTTTCGTCCTCTAAGACGTCCTCTAGGACGTCATACCCTAGATGCCGTCTTAGAGGACGAAACGCGTTGGGTGGACCACAGCATCAGCACTACACTACTACTCCATGGAAAGGACCTCACTACCCACATGGACTTTTTGTCGCATCCAGCATAAGATTCACAAAGCACAGTCACTTTATATTAAGTTCATCATAAAATTTTGACTTTTTGTTATCGGATCACTGCATATCCATATTTGGATCACTCACAAGCACTTTCAGACTGAGACTCAGTCTTTTTCTTTATCGCAATTTTATTCATTTATATGTGTTTACGATTTTATGATTATATGTTTTCGGTCATTTATATGTGTTTTTATATCAAATGATTATAATTTTATCATTTTACTCAATAACACATCATTCATCATTGTATGGTTGACCAATATCCATAGGTCACACGCACATTAGCACTTTAGCGCAACATTATTTACTTTTCCTACAGTATTTTATATGATGAATGTAGATGAAAATACTTAGAGAAGTAACTAGAAATATGAATAAAAAGTATACAATACGATGAAGATTCGGGCGCAAATACTCCTGCACCAAAAATCGGCCAGTTTTCAGAAGCTTTTTTTTTTTTTTTCCCAATAGTAAGTAGTACAAACAAAAAAACATTTATGTGTTTGTGCAGATGGAGCAGCAAGGAGACAAGATGGAGTCTACAAGGGACCGGTACCAGTCTGCAATGGAAGAGAACAAGCTTCTGTCTCTTAAACTGGAAGAGATGGAGAGGTACAAAAAAATACAAGATGTGATTTCTTAAAATCTGTGGCTATTGACATTTTAAAATAGACCTGGAGCATGTATAAAATGAGTAGATTTATATGCTGACTGCTCATGTATGGTAAAGGGAATAAAGCAATATTTTATTTTTCAGCTGACTGCACATGTATGGTGAAGGGATTAAAGCAATATTTTATTTTTCCTGAGTAAATGCATTTATTATTGCTGAAGTAAGCCCTTGAAGTTCAAGTTATATTAAAGGCAGATTACATTTTTTTTTTACTGAAAATAACAAACATGTTATACTTGCCTGCTCTGTGTAATGGTTTTACACAGAGCAGCCCCAATCCTCCTCTTCTCGGGTCCCTCACCGGCCCCTCCCTCCTGAAAAAATGCCTCCAGAGCAAGCAGCTTGCTATGGGGGCATCCAAGCAGGCTTGGTCCTGAGCCACTGCCCTGTGTTTCCATTCACACATGGAGCACGGCTCAGCACTGCCCCCAGCTTCTTTCCTCATTTGCTCACTGGCTGTGATTGACATTAGCGAGAGCCAATGGCAAGTATTGGGGTGGAAGGGGCTGCTGTACACAGGTTTTTTTACCTCCATGCATAGAATGCATGAAGGTGGAAACCTTGAGCCTTTACAACCACTTTCAATTTTAAAGGTACGTGTACATTCAGCTCCAGGCAAACAGCTACAGTAAAAATGCATATAAAGTATATTTAGGCCTCATGCACAATGCTAGTAGCGTTAGCTGTAGAAATACTTTTTTAGCAAAAATATACTCCCACAAAAGCTCATGGCTCAAAAACGCTCAAACGCTGAATAACTGCGTTTTTATTTTTTTTTAGAGTTAGAGCATTTTTACAGCTGAAAAACTCCTCTTCAAACCCACTAGTAATGGGTTTTTTTTCCAGCCAGAAAACGCCCCTGCCAAAAAATGCTGATCAAAGCCTATATGTGCATGGACACAGAAAAAAAAAAAAAAAAAACGCAGTGAAGCCAAAAACAGAAGCTGTAAAAAAAAAAAAAAAAAAAAACATCCAGTGCATGAGGCCTTATACTGCATGTGAATTGTTAGCACCCTGCAGGCTACACTTCAACCTCATCCAGGGCCCCCCTAACCTAGGACTGGACAAAAAAAGGAATCTTGGTACATTGATGCTGGCAGAATCTCTACGTGGGATGGAAAAGAAATGCTCATCAGCTTACATGCACCACTTTCTCGCTGGCTTGATGTTAAGTGAGCATTTTGCCACTGCCTCACTCATCTTGCCCAAAAGGTAGCGACACATGCATGCGGGTGTTTTTCCAGCATACTTTAGAAGTTTCTGTTGCTGGAAAATTGTCACCAATGAGATCACTAGTGTGACATCAGCCTTAGTTCCCCTGACTCTGTCCTGTTGACCATATGAAAACAGGGGGAAATCTTACCACTGGAAAGCAGAGTGCAATAAAAACCTGGCAGAGGACCCAACACTCCCTGACTCATTCCATAAATGTGCCCAGAGCCTTGCTTTATCTGTTGGCTAACTTTCAGATTTGTTTTGCATTTATCAGGCGGATGGAGGATGCTGGAACACAGAACAGAGAACTTCTGCAAGTTGTGGCCAAGCGGGAAGAGACAATCCATCAGAACCAGCTGAGGCTAGAAGAAAAATCCCGGGATTGTGCTTCTTTCTCACGGCAGCTGGAGGCAGCCATCGAAGAATCCCGGAGACAGGTAAGTCACCTGTGTGCACGTCATCTGCATCTGTACAAGGCTTTAGCAGAGGTTAGATTTCTTGTATAAAACCATTACAGGTGGAACAGACCAAGGAACGAGCTTCATCCAAAGAGAGGGTGACACAAGCTAAAATACTTGAGCTGGAGACGCAGCTGAGCAGGACCAAAACTGAAATCAACCAGTTTCGACGCAGCAAAGACGATGTAAGTTATGAGAATGGCTTTAAACTTCCTTATTAATATAGAACTCTGTTTAAGCAAGGTTTGGATCTAAACTGGTAAATTCCAATCCGATTTCAGGAGAAAAATAATATACCGTAATATACCTTTCCTTCATTCGCTGAGAGCAAAGAAAAATACCCTGTACTTCAGTGTATGAAGGTGCATGTTACTTCCCTTGCTTTCATATGACAAAGCTAGTGTTTGCCAATTGACAACTCAGGCACCCAACTGCTGTCACATGGGGGCGGGAGAAAGTCATCAGCCCAGTGTAAGCTCCAAGTTGCACTTACACTGGTCTTGTTCTCTTTGCTCACAGTGGCCAAACAGAGCAAAAGGAAAGCAGGGGAAGGTGAGTATAGGCAGCTTGTGTAGCTGACTTTAACCACTTAAGGACCAAGCCTCTTTTTGAAATTTGTTGTTTACAAGTTAAAAACAATTTTTTTTGCTAGAAAATTACTTCCAACCCCCAAACATACATTTTTTTTTTAACACCCTAGAGAATAAAATGGCGGCCATTTCAATACTTTCTGTCATACTGTATTTGCACAGCGGTCTTACAAGCGCACTTTTTTGGGAAAAAATACACTTTTTTAATTAAAAAATAAGACAACAGTAAAGTTAGACCAATTTTTTTGTATTGTGAAAGATAATGTTACACCGAGTAAATTGATACCCAACGTGTCACGCTTCAAAATTGTGCCCGCTCATGGAATGGTGACAAACTTTTACCCTTAAAAATCTCCATAGGCGACATTTAAAAAATTCTACAGGTTGCATGTTTTGAGTTACAGAGGAGGTCTTGGACTAGAATTATTGCTCTCGCTCTACCCATCATGGCGATACTTCACATGTGTGGTTTGAACACAGTTTTCATATGCGGGCGCTTACTCATGTATGCGTTCGCTTCTGCACGCAAGCTCTGCGTTTTACCATTTATTTTTACACTGTTCTTTTAAAAAAATTGTGTCACTTTTATTCCTATTATAAGGAATGTAAACATCCCTTGTAATAGAAAAAAAAGCATGACAGGACCTCTTAAATATGAGATCTGGGGTCAAAAATACCTCAGATCTCATATTTACACTAAAATGCAATAAAAATAAAATAAAAAAATAAATAAAATATGTGCCTTTAAGAGCTATGAGCGGAAATTACGTTTTGACGTTGCTTCCGCCCTGCAATGGTATGGAGACAGGTGGGGGCCATCTTCCCCTCACTCTTCTCCATGCCACTGACGTGAGACGATCAGATTGCCTCCACCGCTGGCTCCGGTAAGCGGCGGAGGGCACTGGAGTGCGGCGGGAGGGGGGGGGGGCCCTCTCTTGCCACCAGTAAAAAGTGATCTCGCAGCGAACGCGCCGCAGAGACCACTATTATCGGAAAGCGGACTGCCGGCCAAAGAAGAGGATAGTGGGGTTATGGCAGCTGGCTGCTGCCATAACAATATTCCTCTTCAAATTTAGGACGTATAACGGCGTGCGGCGGTCCATAAGTGGTTAAAAGAAAAGTTTGGGAATCATTTTTTTTTTTAGAGTCCTACTTACCTATTTGGATGCAGCATCGATCCAATTCTGCATCTGTCCCCCCGCCGGCTCTAACACTGAGAACTGAGCTATCAAACACTACCCATCACTCGGCTCATGCGTGCAATACCATGCTCCTGCAAACTCTCTTTCTCCTAGCTCCCTGCCCATACCCGTTTTCAGTTGGAGAGCTCGAGGAAATGTCAATAGACTGCAAGTACAGTGACCACATATCTCTGTGAATGAATGACACAGCTGTGTGGGTGGAGCCAAATTTTATATTTGACAGCAGGCGCTGAAGTTGAGAAAAAAAAAAAAACACACATGCTGTCACAGGGGGAGGTGGCAAGCATTGGGGGTGGAGTTTGCTAGCAACATGTTACATCCTAACTATGGGTGTAACATGTTGCTAAAAGTGAAGTTAGCCTTGAAACCACTAAATACATTTCAGGTACATCAAAGCAAAATATGTTAAGTCTTAAGGCCCGTACACACGATACGAATATCGGATGGAAAAATGCGCATGACGAGCTGACAGACGATTTTCGGATCGTTAGTACGGTGCTTTTGACAATCGATTTTGCTTTTTCAGGACAGACAAAAGCTGGATGTGCAGACTATAAAATTTTTGGCGGATGTGAACTCAACGTCCGATTTTCATTTCATTAGTTTGGTTTTCGTACGAAAAAAATCGTAATGCAAGACTAGGCATGCTCTTAAACAAAAGAATACATACAAAACTATTCAACACATTACATCACTTCTGACGTTGTATTCTGTCCTACGAAAATTTTCGTATTGTGGGTAACCTGTTCACTTTCCACATGAGACTAGCATGCCACAAAAAACTGACGTTCGGTCGTCCTAAAATCTAAGCGTGTGTACAAGTCTTTAGACCCCATACACACTATTAGATTTTCTGCAGATTTAACCTTAAGAGTTTCAATTTGTATGCACTCAGGCAGGTTTTTGATAAATCTGAAGACAAAAATCTGCAGAGAATCAAATAGTGTGTATGGGGTCTTAAAGTTGGTTTTCTCTAGAACATGAGCAGAAATTCCTGCCCCCTGCCAGTATGCTGTGGTTTCAGAGCTCACACTCCCTGCCGATTGGGGGGCTCAAGCTCTGGATGAGCAGGAGGGGTGTTGGACCTTTGCAGAGAGAACACTGCTTCCACACAGAGCATGGCTCCTGCTCTGCTGTATACTGTCAAGAGACAGAATGTTCGTAGTTTGAAACCCTTTTGTTTCAATGCTTTGCTCTAAGATATATTTTGCCAATTTAAACTGAAAGTTCAGTTGGGCTTTAAAAATAAATGATGTGAATCAGCCTTAGCAATCCCTAACCCAGGCCTCTCATGCCGCTCTCTTTATCTTGTTCCTTACATGACGCAGTGGATTATTCAGCACTGACAGGTGACTTGGCATGTAGTTTCAGTTTACAAAGTGGAGTATTTGGTTTTGACTTCCTGATGTCTTTGCTTTCTGTATGGAGAATGGCTGTCTGCTCACAATGTTCATTTACACCAGACTAGATTTTAACTTTTATCTTTTTGGGGGGGCTACCCTTTTTTAGGCAGAGCGCCGTTTCCAGAGTCGCCTCCAAGATCTAAAGGACAGACTGGAGCAGTCGGAAAGTACCAATCGCAGTATGCAAAACTATGTCCAGTTCCTTAAATCTTCCTACACCAATGTTTTCGGTGACGCTGCTATGTCCAGTTCTCCGATCCGTCCTCGCACTCCACTCTGAGTAAGAGTACTGAGTGTCGTCTTGGAGGAGAGGTGTCCTCTATGAGCACAAAGGTCATCATAGACTTGAGTCTTCCATTGGTCAAAGCAATCATGGGCCATACAGGCCCCAAACATCTTTACTGTGAGCAACTCCATGTGAGTGTCAAGGGCAAGGTCAAAGGGGTGCTTTTTATCCTACTTTAAAAAAACAAAAAACGATTGATTAAAAATTATTATAAAATTGACTCCACAAATATGTGGACCAGTGTGTACCAAAAAGATGCTGCGGGCAGTATCCAAGTACAGACTTCTGCACACTAGCAGGTTTAGTTCTATTAAATGGATACAAATCTCTATGGTCATGTTACACAGTAAATTAACTAAATTTTAGGACTGTTTAATCCCACAAATTAGGCTAACCATTGATATGAGATGAATTGTTACATGATCTGGCCAATAAAGGCTGCCTGCTCACTGCAGAAGTATACATGATGGGTCGGAGTGGTACACGAACCATGTTTGGTGTACAGCAGGGATATGCAATTAGCGGACCTCCAGCTGTTGCAAAACTACAAGTCCCATCATGCCTCAGGTGTCATGCTTGTGGCTGTCAGAGTCTTGCAATGCCTCATGGGACTTGTAGTTCTGCAACAGCTGGATGCAGCTAATTGCATATCCCTGGTGTACAGAACCTTTGAGTGGCAGTCTGATCATCAGATCACCATCTCACATCTATGGCTAGCTATAGGCCCCATTGAAAAAACTCAAGAGTGTGATTTTACAGTTTATACAAAAAGCTCCAGTCAAGCCTTATCAGAGAGAGTGGTGTGTGAAGGTGAATCTGAAAAAACACTTGACAACCTACATGGTTTACCAGAATCAACATATCAGGTTTATATTTAACGGTTTTAAAGCTGAACTACAGGCAGATATATAAAAATAGTGTGCAGTTAAAGGATAAGTTTACCTTTATAGAAAAAACAATAATATTTTTGCCAAAAAACAAAAAGTGCATTTTTATTATTTTTTCATGCAGGAGCATGGAAAGCATTGCATCCATGATCAGAACAGGCTTCCTAATATGGGGGACATGTCAGAATACTACAAAAGTGCTCATCAGCGCCCCCCCCCCAGGGCATTGAAACTACAAGTCCTTCTGCCACGGTGGAAGACGATACTTGTTTATTCATTGACCGAAATCTGTGAATGAATGACGTGGCTGTGTGGGCAGAGCCCCGCACAACCATGCTGTTTTTTAAAAAGTGACAGCAGGTGCAAAGAGAAGAACCCCCGCCCTCTGTTAGATGGGGGGAGGGGGAGCTGAAACATGTTCCATAGGTGAGCTTAGCCTTTAAAGTATTCACAGAATAAAATAAGTAAATAGATTTAAATGTAAAGTACCTGCATTTGTCTTCCTGTCAGCCTCATGTAAGCCCTGGTATGTTGTCACCCAAGAGGCAGCACTAAAAGCCAGCCTCTGCTTATCGGAGCATGTTGGGATGAGCAGAGAACAGAGTGATGATTCTTCCAGTATACCGCTGTCTTCTCATTGTCCATTTGCTAGGCTGGAGGGATGTTCTTAACAAAGTTGTGCTGCAGCAGAGGTCACAAGGGTGCCTGGATCACAAAACCTCAAATCCTTTGGCAGTTAAAAAAAAAAATATATGTATTTCAACTGTATATATCTGTTTGCCTGGCGTTCAGCGTTAAAATATATTTAAAGCCAAAAGCTTTTTTTTTTTTTTTTTTGCCTAGTGTAGGGAAGTGTTTGAACCCTTGTGTTTACTTTTCCCCATCTGTGTCCCCTTGCTGTGATTTCTCTTCGCTCCCTGTCATGGAGATCTAGCATACAGTGAGAGGAAATCTCTACAAATTCCCTTCATAGACAGATGTATCCAGGACAGGCGCCCCTACTAGATTACAAAATGTTTTTAACATTTTGGATTTCCCGTCACTTTTTGTCTCAGTGGTCATAGTCACCGTTACATATAGAGGGTAAATCTACTTAGCTGTGATCCGGACAGCAGTACAAAATTTACAGAGGTTCTAACACTTCCCTACTCTATCCATAACTAAAAAAAAACGTCTGGCTATACATACATTTTGAGATTTAAATCTTCTATATTGTGAATAGTTTTTATTGCTCAAATGGTTATTTATATGTATGTATGCATAAATGAATGTCATTTTGAAATGTCTTTGTTCTAATTATTTCTGTTCAGCTCTGCAAAGAGCAAAAGCTAATCGGTGCTGCATGGAGTGCACTGAATCATGTCTGTACACCCAACACTGGAATGCCTTATAGGAAAAGTCAGTTGAGGGGGTGAGATGGGGGCACCAAAATCAATAGTGTGGCTGTCAGATCTTAAACTGTTGGGACCAGTACCTGCAAATGTTCAGACTTACAAAAGCAGAACAGGGACTGGAGGTGAAGTACAGCAGTCCTCCCACCTTATTTTCCTCAAGCATGTTTAGATTAGATCTACTACTAAAGGAGATCCCCACCCGCACACCTGTCAAATTGGGACCAGCCGCTGTGCGCATGCAACCAATGTGTGCCAAGAGACATTAATGGGACTGCCTGCACACAGAGGCACAAACATCTGTACATACCGGTGCGGGAAGAGACAGATAGGTACACCCACGTGAAATGACGCCTAAATGCTGGCAGCTAAAGTTGCACGTACAAACCAGCAGATTTAAACAGACTTACACCTGTTTATGTCCACACAAAAAACAGTAAAGATTTGCATCCTTTTCTATTTTTGTGGACATAAACTGAACTGAAGACAGGTGTAAAAACTGATTAAGACTGATGGAACCTGAATCCGTATTCTTCCGTTTTTCTTAGTAAAAAATGTGACTTAGAACACTTGTGTGAGACCCTTATGCGGAGTAAACAGGGCTAAGGCCCCTTTCACACTTGTGCGACCTGAAAGTCGCACGATTTTGCTGCAAATTTGATACAACTTGAAGTAATGCCTGTGTAATCTTGAGGTCTATGGACCTCAAGTCGCATCCAAGTCAGACCAAAGTGGTGCAGGGACTACTTTGAAGTCGCACAGATATAAACGGTACTCATTGGAAATCATGGGGTGCGACTTGTCACGTGACATTGCAGTCCCAAGTTGCAGGACAAGTCGCGCAAGTGTTAAAGGGGCCTAAATGAAAAAAACAAAACTAACACAAGCAAAGGTAGTGTGGCAATCTTCCCCACTGCGCTATTGTGTTCTGACAGGGGGACTACCCTGCCCCAGTCAGAAGACACTGAACAGCGCTGGCAGCCAATGTCTGCCAGCGCTGATTGGATGCTGGTTTTTCAGCATGACCATTTGACAGAAGCCGGTCATAAGATTGACTTCTGTAGAAGAGACAGCTGTACACATGGGCCGAAAGTCAGCTGGTTCCTGCTGGACCGACTGTTTTTGGGCTTACCCAGCCTTAGTGCGTTCCCCCGGGTTTGGGATCTACCAGGCAAGGCTAAAGGTTTTGGAAAAAAATGGGAAGTTACTGTGCTAGCACATACTGAACAATAAATTAAAATAAAGCTGCAGCTCTACTATGAGATACACACACAGAATACAAATAATGAATTCTATTAATAAATGTGCATAGACATATATTGTGAGTTAATAGTCCATATAGATAATCAAATCCATCAACCAAAATTGTAGAAATAAGTGTCCCTTTAAATGTTCATCGTGACAATTGTGAAAAAGGGAATGTTGTCACACCACGACAAACAAACAAAAAAGTGCACCTCCACCCCATAGAAGACACGCTTACCACATTGGCAAGCTTAGAAAAGCTTGTGGCTATTGCCCAGCCAAGGCCTTTATCCTGAGGGGAAATCTGATGTCAGCTAATGGACGGATCACACTCATTGTGGGATGAAGCCAGGCAGACGTAGCAATGCAGTGACGTCAGCACCTTGGGAGGAGGGACGTGATGATGTCACTGCGTTGCTACGATACCAGGACAGGTGGTCTATGCAAGCTGGCCAGCTTTTTATTTTTGCTTTAATTTCTGCTTCTTGCTGTAAGTGCATTACCATTTTTACTATTAAAGGTGTAGTTGGTTTTACACTTTAGCGCAGGCATATGCAATTAGCGGACCTCCAGCTGTTGCAGAACTACAAGTCCCATGAGGCAAAGCAAGACACTGACAGTCACAAGCATGACACCCAGAGGCAAAGGCATGATGGGACTTGTAGTTTTGCAACAGCTGGAGGTCCGCTAATTGCATATCCCTGTATAGCGAGTTCTTTCTTTTTGGGTTTTCTGGCCTATTTGTCCATTGATTGCAGAGTTGACTCCTTGGTCCCTGTGAGAGTATAAGGTTGTCTGCTTGGCTTCATCCCGCATGGAGTGAGATCTGTCCATGAGCTGACATCAGATTTCCCCTCAGGATAAAGGTCTTGGCTGGGCAATAGCTGGTGGTGTTGGAGGTGCACTTTCTTTTTTTTGTCGTGGTCTGACAACATTCACTTAATTGTCACGATGAACATTTAAAGGGACACTTATCTCTACAATTTTGGTCAATGGATTCGATGATCTACATGGTCTATTAACTCGCAATATATGTTTATGCACATTTATAATTACAATTCATTAAGGTTAACGCAGCTCTCTTTGCCTTCTCTAAGGCTAAAGGCTTGTCCACAAATAAAAGACAGAAACCATTTCAGATGGAAGGCTACAGGCTCCCCGGTGCTGGTATAAGCCATGAAGAAAACTTACCTCCATTTCATTTAGACATTTCCTATTTATGCACACAAGCAGCAGCCACCATTTTAAAGTGAATTTTAAGTCCTGCAAAGTGTGTAAACTAAGACCCCTTTCACACTGGAGCTCCGGTAATTTTTTTGTGGCGCCTTAGTGCCACTTTTCAGGTGCTAACAGGGATGTTTTTTTTTTTTTTAAGGTCACGTGACCTTAAGAAAAAAAAAAAAAAAAAAGACCAGTTTTGCAGTGCTTTCAAAAATTGATTTTAAGGCTCTTTGGAAGCGCTGCCCATTCATTTCAATGGGCAGGGGTGTTTTGGGAGCGCTATTTACAGCACTCCCAACCCGCCCCAAAGATGCTGCTCGCAGGACTTTTTCTAACGTCCCGCAAGCACACGGCCCCAGTGTGAAAGCACCCATTGCAATAAATGGGAGGCGGTTTTCAGAGGCTATTTCTAGCACTAAAACACCTGAAAACTGCCTCAGTGTGAAAGGGGTCTAATAATACCTCCCAAGAGTAGGCACCATGAGCAGCCATGTTTATGTTCATGGTAAATACACTGGATCCCAGGCTCAAGTTTTATATAGCGTCTGTCTAAGTGTGTACTAAACCCCTCCTATCTGAAGCCAGAGCAGTATACCGCCTGGGATCCAGGTTCTCCCCAGGCATACAGGATTTAGGTTTAACCACATAAACTGCCTGCCCTCTACAAGTAGTTTGCATTTAAAAATTTAATTGGCCCACACAACATTATGGTTGCATACAAAGGTGCTAAAGCTTTCCAATAAACTATTAGGTCCCCAATTTTAGGTGAGCCTTCAAATCTGGCTGCCTTTACCGCTGTCTGGGGTATGTGTACATTCAGAAATGAATCATCCAGATGCCCTCCATTAAGCTTTGAATAAATAGTGTTTCTGTTGTGTGTGTTTTTGTACAGTCTTTTCACCGTTTTATAACAAATAAGTCAATCTATATATTAATCCATTTTTTTGTATAAAAAATAAAAACAAATTATACTGCAATAAAAGTTTGTACATATCTTTTGGCTGGATAATGTGAATACCATGTTGTATGTGTCTGGGGTAAACATTAGAAGGAGCCATATTCGTTATTTACTGAAAGCTACACACTGACTAAAAATGGATCCTGAATTAAAAGGCATTGGCTTTAAATTATTATCAGAAATGCAGCTCACCTTTTGACCATGCTTTCCCTTTATTCAGGTAGCAGTGTACTCGCTCTATCCAAATGATCTAAAATCTGTAAGGCTCAGCTGCGGATTGCACAGGAATGCAGTGCATCCCCCATTCTCCAGTTCGAGGCCAAATATCTTTGCCTGAATTCGGCCCTGAAACAGCCAAAGACGCACAGCGTTTCTGTGCAGTGCACTCCGCAGCCGCCCTGGAGATACGTAAACCATTGAGAGCCGGTCACATTCTCCTGCAATGTGAATTGGATGTGGTGAAACCTGCATCCAGTTCACATAGGTGTGAACCCAGCCTTATAAAATGCTTAGCTCACCCACTCCTCACTGAAGTAATTTTGCTGGACTGAGATAGAGTAGAGACTAAAGCTGCCCATAGACAGTTGTTTTGGTTCAGCTAGTGGGCTCTGAACAAAAAAAACAACCTAATGTCCCACTGGCAGCCGGGGATAATTTAACTTGGGCTACAGAACTTGACAAGCAGCATCACCTGTCAAATTCCCCCTCTGAGATCAATGGGGCTGCACCTCACCCACGGCCCAAACTCTTGGCTTGTAATTTCAACATGGTCCCACAATGTAAAATTCCCCAAAAAGACAACAGTTCAGGTGCTATTATACTGCCCACTGAAAAGCAATTCACCACAGATTGCTTTCCAGAGGGCAGTAAATATTACCATCTGAAAGAGCCCTAATATCTCTTCATCCACACAAACATGGAGGAACTGACTTCTATTGAGTAGCGACAGCTACACACTGACTGAAATTTGGCCGGTCCATGCTGAACCAGATGAATTTTGATCAGCGTATGGCCGGCTTAAGAGTTCTTCTGATTTGCAAATACGAGCCTAGAACATCACAAACTGAAGTTAATTGTAAATATAACCTAGCAAATTCACAGTACAGTGCCTCGAAAAAGTATTAGAACCCGTTGAAAATTTTCCACATTTTGTCATGCTACAACCAAGAAGCATAATGGATTGGAGAAGGGACTCTAGAGGCACCAACAAAGTCCCTTCTCCAATCCATTTTGGATCTTGTATTGGGATGTGACATCCGTCTAACACTTGGACAGTTAGGCTTTTGATTAATATTTTGTACATGTTACCACCAAAAACATAAATGTATTTTATTGGGATAGACCAACACAAAGTGGCACATAATTGTGAAGTGGAAGGAAAATGATAAATGGTTTTCCAAATAAATATGTGAAAAGTGTGGTGTGCATTTGTATTCAGCCCCCTTTACTCTGATACCCCTAACTAAAATCTAGTGGAAACAATTGTCTTCAGAAGTCACCTAATTAGTAAATAGAGTCCACCTGTGTGCAATTGAATCTCGGTATAAATACAGCTGTGAAGCCCTCAGAGGTTTGTTAGAGAACCTTAGTGAACAAACAGCATCATGAAGGCCAAGGAACACACCAGACAGGTCAGGGATAAAAGTTGTGGAGAAGTTTAAAGCAGGGTTAGGTTATAAAAAAAATATCCCAAGCTTTGAACATCTCACGGAGAACTGTTCAATCCATCATCAGGAGAAAAAAAAAAGTATGGCACACCTGCAAACCTACCAAGACATGGCTGTCCACCTAAACTGACAGGCCGGGCAAGGAGAGCATTAATCAGAGAAGCAGCCAAGAGGCCCATGGGAACTCTGGAGGAGCTGCAGAGATCCACAGCTCAGGTGGGAAAATCTGTCCACAGGACAACTAATAGTTGTGCAATCCACCAATCAGGCCTTTGTGGAAGAGTGGCAAGAAGGCGGCCATTGCTGAAAGAAAAGCCATAAGAAGTGCAGTTTGTGAGAAGCCATGTTGGGGACACAGCAAACATCTGGAAGAAGGTGCTCTGGTCAGTTGAGACCAAAATTTTACTTTTTGACCTAAAAGCAAAATGTGTGGCAGAAAACTAACACTGCACATCACCCTGAACACACCATCCCCACCATGAAACATGGTTAATGTTTTAAGGCACTGTATCTGAAAGAAAAAAAAAAATACCAGTACAGTTTTGGTACTCTTTCTGACAAAAGCAGATTTCTCTGCCACTATGTCTAAATTCTCTGGGAAAAGTATTGGCACTTTTAGAACCTTTGATTTCCAGAGGCCAGGAATGTTACACATGAGGATTTTCCTTCCCTTAAAGTGGTTGTAAACCCACTTTTACCTATAGGTAAGCCTAGAATAAGGCTTACCCATAGGTAGTGGAAATTTCTCCTAAACGTGCACCGTTAAGGTGATATTTCACTTGTAGTCTGCCGGAAATCTTCACTGTGCATGCGCAGGGAAGAAACAAACCTAAAGGCCGTTTCTTCCCTAGCATATGCCGTAGGTCGCGGCTCCCGTGCGCATGCGCGGGAGTGACGTCACGCGGCTCTGCAAATCACCGAGCCGGAGTCCGTGGCTCCGAAGGAAGAGGGCAAGAAGATGGACGCTGCCCACACAGGGGACGTTTCTGGATTCTTTTGCAGGTAAGTGGTACATAATGGGCTAGTATGCCATGCATACTAGCCCATTATGCTTTTCATTTGCAGGCTATACAGGGAGAAGAAGAGGAAGTAAAACCCATCAGGGTTTACTTCCTCTTTAAAGTTCATGCAAATGCTTTCCACTGTGGACACACAGATTGGTGCAGCGTTTAGACTGTCGCTAACTGGTGGAGATGCATAGACAGAGACCAGGAACTGTTGCAGGCCTGCTCTCTTAGAACCATTATGGCTGATAGCTAGCATTAGTAAATTGATAGAATTTTTTTTTTATTATAAACTTTTTCTCCCTTTTACACTTCAGCTGCTTCCTTCTTTCTGGCCAAGGCAAAAATGACATACATCCCAGGAGTCTTTGGGGGTATTTTTTTTTATTACATCAGGAGATGGGGCTTTTTCAGCTAAGCACACACTCTTGTCTGCATGCCTTAGCTAAGGGCAGATGGATGTCATTACTTAATGTGGCCGTCACTGGATAGGCTAGGGGGTGTTTTTCAAAGTGATTTCTCAACAAAATAAAGCATGTGGATGGGCAAGTTTGCTTTGAACATTCAAAATAAACGAAAGCAGCGTTCTTGGTTTGTAGTGCTCAGACACAGTAAAAGTTCCACTTTAAGCTTGTTTTAACCTCTTCAGACTCGATGTACCAGACACATCCAAAGAGCAGAAGAGGCTAAAACAAATCCTTTGGAAAGAAAATCAGCTCCCTTATATGCATGTATTCTGTGTTTACCTGGAGTGTAGATTTATTTCAATCATTATCATAGTGTCATAAAATGAGTCCAACGCACAAAAATCTGTGAAACCACCCTGCTACAACACAATCCATAAGAAAATAAAAGGGAGTTACATAGGTGTAAATTGTTAATGTGGTTTCATTGCACCATGACATTATTACTGAACAAGTCCAGCCAAGGTCTCCATCTACTAGTAGCTTTGCATTGATCTGGATAAATGAAAACAAAGACAGTCTTTATTCCACTCATCTTTAATCTACTGACCAGCAGTCCAAAATAAACAAAACATTAGTAAAGGGATCAGCAAGAACCATTTTCCAATTTAGTCCTAAATCAGGGAGTAACCGAGAAAAGCCACATTTCTCTAAAGTGCTTTATTATAAATGGATAGAACCACACAGTGCCATTGGGTCTTGCATATAACAGGAGTACCTGCTGCCTCTTCACAGCAGAGGCAGATGTTTCCCCACTCACGATGCCTTGGCGATGTCAGACTTTAGACGTGTTTTCCAGAACTGTGAGGCAGTCCTAATTTACCAGTTTCTAACTATTAAATCGGAAAACACATCGCGATAGAGATGCCATTGCCAACTTGTTTTTGTAGCCGCTTGCTCCAGAGTGGTCATCTTTTTCATTACTGTGTGAGTAAGTTGCCTAGGACAAGCATGCAGCTGATGTGCTGGGGCACCTGATGGGACATACGTGATGGAGGAGGATCCTGGATTAGGATGAGATCTCTGGAGCTTGGGTCTTTAAAAGCAATTTGGGCCTATATCATTTATATCCCAATAGGATCCTCCTAACGTGAGCCAGTCACAAAGTACACCATGCTCTCTTTCTTAAGATTATTAGAATTCAATTTTTAAAACTTTTTTTTTTTTTTAATCAGTTAAATGTTAAACCAATCCCCTCATAAGAAGGGCTAGTCTCAACCAAGAGTCGTGCCCATTTTCTGCCCCACATCTCTCCCTATCCCAGGATCCGAACACAGCTCACCTGATATTGCAGAAGGCAGAGCCTTGCTGCAGGAGCAAAGCAGTCAGCCATTTACAGATAGAACTTGAGACTGCTGGATGTACATCACATGTCATCTAACAGTATTTCATTATACCAAATTTTGAAAGCTTTATTAATCAAATGTTAGGGAAACCTTGTTCACAGAAACACTTGACTGTGTCTGATTC
Source organism: Lithobates sylvaticus (assembly GCA_028564925.1). Taxonomy (NCBI): domain Eukaryota; kingdom Metazoa; phylum Chordata; class Amphibia; order Anura; family Ranidae; genus Lithobates; species Lithobates sylvaticus. The sequence continues at coordinate 120,842,949 of CM053033.1, forward strand.
AGTACTTTCTGTGTCAATGACCCAAGACAAGCGTGGAAAGTCAGAACTTCTTATCTGCATACATATACCAGGTCAGGGCCTCAGGATGTATTAGATTCATTGGTCAGCATGATAGCTAGATAACTAGAATTTTCAAAACAGAGGCCTTGGCAGCCATTATATATTCTCACTACAGACTTCTCTTAAATATTAACTCTTAATCCTGAAATCTCTCAAAAAATATATTTTAAAAACGCAACTCCACTTTTGTTAAGAAAAAAAAAAAAAATCCCCTCTAGGCGATCTGTGTACATTGCAAGGATTATAACAACCTTTGTTGCAGATTCCTACCTTTTGTTAGTCTGAAGAAATCCCTGTGTGTTTGTCTGTGCCTCTGTGCACAGTGGGTCTAATGGGAGTGGTTTCATAATTAACTGTCGTCAGGTGTGACAGCAGCAGGGCACTAATGAGGAAATCTGCTGGGCCTGCACCCCTTTAGACGTGTTCCTATTGAAAGTATCTCTCAAAAAATTAAATTTTTGTTGCAGGGGATGCCTGAAATCTGATTTGTATCTTAGGCAGACTTCTGGGAAAATTGGTGAGCCAAACAAACTTTTATTATGTTATGTTTCTGGGGAGTGGCAGGAACACATTCTGTGTACAGAACTTCAGGTAGCCATATTGCAATGCATTATCAGAAAATTACATTAAATGCAGATTCAAAAAGGAAAGGTAATTTTTAATAACATTTAATTACAATATGATTAGTGTCGCAATTATATGCGCTATATTATTTTTTTTTTTTACCATTTTTTCCCCCACGAAAGTGGAGTTACCCTTTAAACCAAGAAACTTGTATGAGAAGAGTCAATTAAGCTTCATTCACTGGTACCAAATTGCAAACTGGTTGCCCCTACCTACCAAATGTCCCATGGCTGTGTTTTAGCACAAATAGACTGTTTTTAAACCATTAATAATTTTCTGCAGAATATTACCTTATTGCAGAGGGGACCATCTTATGACCATTATGTTCCAATCAGAATAGGCAAATTGTATTTACCACAAGGATTCTGTTAAGCAGATACAATTCACAATTCCGGGTTTGGTCAGTTTTTAAAGCCCTTGAAGAACAATTGATTCCCATATAGGAATGTTTTTTTTTTTTTTTTCCTCAGTGCAAAGCTGCTTTTTCTTGTATGGCGCTGGTCATTCTTTGGTACCATGGTTTTATCTTGGTATTTGCCATCATATCATCAAAGGCTTTCAATCCCTCCATAACTCTCAGGACCCCATAAACAGCCTGTGAAAAAGTAAAACACCCAGAATCAATGGAAACTCAACTATATAGATATAAAATTGGCCAGGAATACAAAAGGGTTTTATACAATTCATTAAAGTAGTTAAACTGTGCTGGGGGTAAGGGAGGGGATGCAGAGCACTTGTTATATTGTGCCGGTATGTACAGCATAACTTTACATCATGCCACACTCAACATGCGTTGTATTACAAAGCCTTTTTGACCACTAGTAAATTTATTTTTTCAATTAGTTGCAGTCTAAATCATATGCAGGGAAGGTGTGTGTGTGTGTGTGTGTGTGTGTGTGTGTGTGTGTGTGTGTGTGTGTGTGTGTGTGTGTGTGTGTGTGTGTGTGTGTGTGTGTGTGTGTGTGTGTGTGTGTGTGTGTGTGTGTGTGTGTAGGGGGGTTAGGGACCAGCCTTACCAGATCTGCCAGATTTGGCTCTGAGCCTCCAAGGAACTTTTTGTCCTTCCCCACAGCTTTAACCCAGGTGTCAGCAGCTTTATATAGGTCCTGCCGCACATCGTCTTGCAAGTTGTGCCTGTAATGACAAACAATTGTATAAGAATTCCAACGGATACAGTGGGCTTTGCATTAGGGGGTCGACAGTTTTTTCAGGGTCGATACATATATTTTTCCGCTGCCTTTCAGGCTGATAGCCAATATCAGGTGCAGATATTCTGGAGATTTAAAGTTTTTATTTGTACACTGTCCTTTTAAATGTTTTTTTTTTTTTAATCACATCCCTTGTGACAGTAATAGGCAATGACAGGTACTCTTTATGGAGGGATCGGGGCTCTAGAAGACCCCAAACCCCTCCTTCTGCACTTGAAAGTATTTAAAACGCCAAGACCAGCATTTTTGAATACTTTCTATTTTTTAAAACTGGCGCCTTTAGGATGCCAGGAATCCCGAAGTGATGACATAGCTTCCAGTTTACTAGATCCGAAGCTCGAACAAATCCGATCTGTCTTTGTTCGGGTCTTGTCTTTGCTGGCTGGCTGGTCGCTCGGGCCTACCGGTGGGGCGGGAGACCGAGCCACATCGGTTGTTATTACAAGAAAGCCAACCGTCCGAATGGTAGAGGTGAAAAAAATGGCGGGGAGAGAGACCGGAAGGCACTGAGTAGAGCGGCGTGCTGATAGTTTTTTTTTTTTTTACTCCTGACGCTCTTCCTTGTGAAGAGGGGGAGAATACAGAACAGGTGGGGGTGAGGGTGTCTGGTGAAGAGAAACCCCCCCCCCCCCCCCCCAGACTTACCGGAGGCCTGCTGCTGGCTGGAGAGAAAAAAGTAGCCTGCTGCTCTGGACAACGTGATCTCTTAAAGCGGAGCTGCACCCGCACCAAAAATATTAAAAGTCCTCAGCTACAAATACTGCAGCTGCTGACTTTTAATAAATGGACACTTACCTGTTCCTGGTTCCAGCGGTGTAGGCAGAATGTGACGAGCGATCACTCGTCATTTGCTGCCCCGCCGCAATCCTCTGTCAGGGAATCAGGAAGTGAAGACGCAACGTCTTCACTGCCCGGTTCCCTACTGCGCATGCGCAAGTCGCGCTGCGCGTCTCTATTGGTCCCCGCTGTGTCCTGGGAACTGTTTCCCAAGACACAACGGGGCATCTCCGGATAGGGGCGGGGCAGTCTGGATAATTCGTCACGGAAGTGGGTGTAGATACCTGTATTATACAGGTATCTGCACCCCCCTCCCCCCTGAAAGGTGCCAATTGTGGCACCGGAGGGGGGGGGAGGGAGGAATCCGATAAGCGGAAGTTCCACTTTAGGGTGGAGCTCCGCTTTAAGGAAGCATGAGAAGGTATGTGCTCCATACAGCCCCCAGTGGTGACACTTAGGCATGACAACATTCACTAATTAAAGGAGACAATTCATAAGAAAATTCAAAAATTTCTTAGAAAACTTGCCTTTCCCGTCGCAGGGTTTTCTGTGGTAAAAACCAACAGACCCAATCTTCACCCTTCACGGTGGGTTCCGTTAGCAAACCTTCAGGAGCCGGCGATCCTCAGGGAAACCCACAATCCTGGGCCTGTAATAGCACCTCCGCCAGTAAAACTTTATGGCCTTCATACCACTGGATCCCGGGGTCCAGCTCTCTAAAAAGAGAAGCGTTTACAGGCGAAACCTCGTTTCTTCGGACACAAGGCCCGGGGGTAACAATCAATTCGGCCTAAGACACTTTGAATGGATCCGGCTGCATAGCTAGCCCCAGCAAGGATTGCTCCAGTGGAGCACAGCACATCTTTACTCGTGACCAACACCTTGGTGTTGGTCACGAGTAAAAACTGGGATACACCCAGTATGGGAGGGGTTCTATAGGGAGGCAAGTTCCTGTTTAGGGTGTGCCAGTGTCCAGCACCTGAAGGTGGACTATAACCCACATAGTAATTACTATGGCTCTTTGTGCCGTGATGTACGATTACAGAAAAGTGAATATCGACCGACTTTTATAGGCCTCACCGATAAGCGGTCGACCCCTACTTTGCATATAAAAATGTTTCAAAGAAGAGCTGTTTGCATCACTAATTCCAGTCAGGACGATACAGACTTATGCACAAATCCAAATTATCAAAGAACAAGTACATTCTTAGCCTGCAATACAATGGGAACGTGTTACGTACACTAAAATTTGCCTTGCCCTTTGTTAACGTGTGACATGTCCATTGAGCTGCATTTTTCTACACACCACTGCACATGTATGTTATGAACAAAGCACATAGAAAACAGTTGTTTTCCAATGTGCTCTGTTTACACCATACATGTGTGGCTGTGTGCAGAAAAAAAAGAAGAGGCAGCTCGACAAACATGGTCACCAACAAGCTCTTAAGCTCTGCAAGTTTCTACCCCTTGCCATCCCACAGTCTGTGGAGGAGAGGTTTCTTTCGGCTGCTGTGCTGCCATCATGGGACTGTCAGTTAAAGTGGAACTGAAGGCAATGCACAGGCGTTATATAATTTCCATGCTAGCCAATGGAGATGCCCAAAGACCAGCAGCCTGGAAGAAGATGCCTGCGAGAGGAGGTAAAATGTAGTCTTTAGTTATGCTTTAATGTCAAGTGCTGTGCATAGAGTAAGGACACAGACGAAAAAAGAATAAAGATTCACAGACCTCTTTTTCAGCCTCTTGCCAATGAAAAACATGGCTGCTGCTCCCACATATTTAGCAAAAAGGCCTTCCACAGAGCCGAAGTTCCCTTCATGTACAATGTAGTCAAATGATGCAAGTGCTTCTCCTGGGGTGCGGTAAACATTTGGTGAAATGAGGTGAACCAGCCAGTTATCGACCCATCGCCGCCATTTCATTTCTTCCCTGTAAAAAGAGACAGATGATCTTTTACCATGCACTCTGTCAAAATCTTTCAGAGACTAGCAGTCAGAGGTAACAGTGCTTTAGATCTCACGCTGCAGATTTACAGTTATGAGACTGTAGGAGTGCCTAGCACCATCAGATACCAGGAAATACACGGTTTTCTTTCGAAGTACTACATTTCTGTATGTTCCATAGAGCATAGCAAATGTTCGATTTTGAGTTTTGGGTTTACTTTTGGTTTTAGGAGAGAATGCATTCCTCTCCAAGTCAACTGTACTCATCTCAAGTATTTTTAGAAAATATATAGCAATTTGTTATTTTGTATACTGCAAATACTGAGACAGGTCATTCTGGTGTATTTGGTAATCTGCTTTGGTATTTGGATCTGCTCCATTTGGAGTGATGATACTTAACTGCCTATTATGCCTGGCCATTCATTGGCCCCAAAGGATGAAGGGAAATGGGTTACAAAAGACAGAAAAATGGCAAAGGTTTTGAATATATTCTTCTCAGTCTTCACAAGGGGAACAGGGGGATACAGTAATGTTATTCTTCATAACACGTCACAGGAAGCACCCTCACGGCTAACAGAGGACAGAATTAGAAATAGACTTGAAAGGAAAAAAAATTAATAAGCACCCCCTGCAGGATTTCTAAGGGTGCAAATTTTATAGCGTCTACAAACTATCACATTTTCGAAGGCCATAAAATGCCAAATAGCACAAAACCCCCCCAAATGACCCCATTTTGGAAAGTAGACACCCCAACTATTTGTTGAGAGGCATGGTGAGTATTTTAAAGAAAAAAATAAAAAATAAAATTTTTTTTTTCTTTTTTCAATTTTCAAAGTTGTCACTAATTATATATTGCTCACACATACCATAGTTTTAATGTGGAATTGCACCCCAAAATACATTTTGCTGCTTCTCCTGAGTATTGGGGATAAATAAAAAAATTACTCCCTTAGAAAGCCTGAAGGCGGTGCTTGGTTTTTGGGGTTCCGAACGCAGTCTAGAGGCTAATTACCCGCTAGATGTGCTTTTACATGAAAGCCGATCATTGGCTGTAAAGAATGATACCAAGATGATACCAAAATCTGCAGGCAACATTCTGGTATAAAAATTCAAATTTTTTTTTTTCAGAACAATACTGGGAAAAAAAAAAAAAATATTTAATGGGCTCAACATTGCTTGGCAAATAGCTTGGGGTGTCTACCCACCAAAAGAATACCTCCCTTCATCCACCCCATTTTATGCACAACATTTAGAAGCCTATGTCACACCTCCCGCAAAAGTTATGCCTTGTACACCCGGTCTGAATTTCGACCGAATGTACGTGGCATTAGGAGCCAATCGTTGCCCCCATGCTTCGGCATATATTGTTAAAGCAAAGGCTCTACAGATTAAAATGGTGGGTTTATGTATCGTGGGAGCACACGCTATTGCTGTCAAGATAAATAAATCCATTTTTTGTGGAAAAAAATACACTTTTTTTTATTAATGCACTAAAACACACTATACAAAATTACATACCTGAAAAGCAAGCATGATCAGATAAAACATAATAAAACATTGCAGAATAGAATTGAGTAAAAACAGAGCAACAATACATACATTTTTAAAAGCCTTTAAAGCCTTTACATGATACCACATTAGATTAACGGAGGAGGTCTACTGCTAAAATTACTGCCCCTCGATCTGACCTTCGCGGTGATACCTCACATGCATGTGTTTTGTAAGTGACAGTAATCGATACTGCACTTGGGTGGGCTGGGCTGGGCGGAGGGGGAAAAACGCAGGTGCTAGCAGGTATCTGGGCTTTTTTATTCTATTTTTAAACTGTTCGTTTTTTTTTTCTTTGTTACATCTGATCAGATCAGATATCCGGGCGATCAGGGGGTTAAACCGTTTTTGGGTAATAAATTGCGGGTGCCCTGACTTTATAAAAAACAAGCTAACTAACCAGCGTCACCCGTAACAGTAATCCAAAAAAAAAACTGGTTACCTAGCGACACTAATGCAGGGATCAGAAAAACGATCGCTTAGTGACACTGGCAAAAGGGGGTGAAAGGGATACCTAGGGGCAATCAGGGGGTTAAACCATTATTAGGTAATATATGGGGGTACCTGACGCTATATAAAAACCTGACGGGGAACCTAAATAACGAAATACCTCACCAGTGACATTTTATACGGTGATCACTGGTGAAAGGGTTAACTCTAGGGGGCAATCAGGGGTTAAAACCTTTATTTAGGTTGGAATTTGGGGGTACCTGGCCTATAACCTATTTATGAACCTATAAAAAAGTGACACTGGCAAAAGGGTGTGATTACACTAGGGGCAATCAGGGGGTTAAACCTGTTATTAGGTAATAAATGGGCGTACCTGACGCTATATAAAAACCTGACGGGGAACCTAATATAGGGGCAATCAGGGGGTAACAGAGGACAGAATTAGAAATAGACTTGAAAGGAAAAAAAAATTAATATAAAGTCACCGAGACCGGATGGTTTGTACCCGAGGGTCCTTAAGGAACTCAGTCAAGTGACAGACCATTGTCCCCAATTTTTATGGACAGTTTACTGACTGAAATGGTACCAGCTGATTGGAGAAAAGCCAATGTAGCACCAATATTTAAAAAGAGACCAAAATACATCCCTGGGAACTACAGGCCAGTTAGCAAGCTATTTGATGAGGAACTATATACAAGATTTTAGTAATGAGAATGGTATCCTTAGCAGTAATCAGCATGGATTCATGAAGAATCGTTCTTGCCAAACCAATCTACTAACCCTATATGAGGAGGTGAGTTTCCATCTAGATAAAGGAAGGCCCGTAGACGTGGTGTATCTGGATTTTGCAAAAGCAGTGACACAGTTCCCCATAAAACGTTTACAAAGTAAGGTCCGCTGGCATGGACCATAGGGCGAGTACATGGATTGAAAACTGGCTACAAGGGTGAGTTCAGAGGGTGGTGATAAATGGGGAGTACTCAGTCAGGGGTGGGTAGTGGGGTCCCCCCAGGGTTCTGTGCTGGGACCAATCCTATTAAATTTATTCATAAAACTACCTGGAGGATGGGATAAACAGCGCAATCTCTGTATTCGTGGACGATACTAAGCTAAGCAGGGCAATAACTTCTCTGCAGGATGTGGAAACCTTGCAAGAAGATCTGAACAAATTAATGGGGTGGGCAACTACATGGCAAATAAGGTTTTTTGTTGAAAAAATTTAAAATAATGCATTTGGGTGCCAAAAATATGAATGCAATCTATACACTGGGGGAGAACCTCTGGGGGAATCTAGGATGGAAAAGGACCTGGGGGTCCTAGTAGATGATAGGCTCAGCAATGGCATGCAATGCTAAGCTGCTGCAAGCAAAGCAAACAGAATATTGGCATTAAGAAGGGAATTAACTCCAGAAATAAAACGATAATTATCCTGCTCTACAAGACTCTGGTCCGGCCACACCTGGAGTACGCTGTCCAGTTCTGGGCACCAGTCCTCAGGAAGGATGTGCTGGAACTGGAGAGAGTACAAAGAAGGGCAATAAAGGGACTGGAGGATCTCAGCTATGGGGAAAGACTACAAGCATTGAGCTTATTCTCTCTGGAGAAGAGACACTTGAGAGGGGATACGATTTCTATGTACAAATACCGTACTAGTGACCCCACAATAGGGAAAAAAATGGTACCTCTGAACATTCCACTATCTGTATGCTACTACTGACTGCTCTTAATTAGGTTTGAGCAGCATGTTTTAGTTTTGCTAGAAGCCCAAACTGCCCTCACCCCCAATGTTCCTGGAACTCCTGCTTCAAAACCTTCCCTTCTTCCACAAAGCTGTCACTCTCAAAGATTCAGGCATTAAATGTCAGGTACTTTGTCTGCTCTCACATTGCGGAGTTTGTGACGGGGGCCTGACAACAGGCAGGTCTTGCGACATTTCGGCTTAGCACACAACACCGTAAATACTCACTTTTGTGCCTCCTTAGAAGCATACAATTGCTTGGTTTGCTGCTCATCCAGCATGAGCCAGTATCTGTTCTGATACTCTGTCACCGCCTTCCCTTTTTCATCTGTTGCTTTTATAGCTGGATAATAAGACACAATCTCTTCCAAACTTTTCTGCCTGCAAACCAGAAAGAAAAAAAAAAAAAAAAAAACTAAGCACAAGGACAATTATACACCTGACCTTGACAGACCTTTCAAGGCCAGAATTTTCTAGGACTTACTTAGAGATAACGAAGGTTTTCATAGCACTGATGATAACAGAAGAGTCATTTAGTTGCTGCAGAAAGAAAATTTGCATTAGTGATGACCACTAACTTCTAATTACTAAATAGAAGCTATTAAAAGTATAACTCCAACCAAAACTTTTTCTCTAGTTTTAGACAAAAATCTATACAAAGCATAACATTTTCACTGTCATGGGACTTTAAGTAGTAATAAGTATCAAAAACTCGAATTTCCTTTTAAAACTCAATTTTTTTAAGCATCCTGCAAAAAAAAAAAAAAAAGAAGAAGAAGAAAAGGGGGGCGGGGGGAGGGGAATCTAATAAAGCACATACATTGTAGAGAGGTTTCCATAAAAAAAAAACAAAAAAAAACAAATTCAAAGTCAGCAGCTACAAATACTGCAGCTACTGACTTAATAAATGGGACACTTACCTGTTCCAGGGTCCAGCGATGCCGGCACTGTAATTGTGGGCACCCGGCTGTGGCTTCACAGCCAGGTACCCACTGCGCATGCACGAGCCGTGATTGGCTGCGCAGTCATCTGAGACCTGTCACGTGTCCCTGATGACTGACAGGAGGGAGGGGGCAGAGCTGAGCCCTTCCTGCGCCAAGGGGAAGTGATGTCACTGGCCCAGGCACTGAAGGAGGCAGACTACGAGGGACCCCCTAGCAAAAGGCATTTAGGAGGCGAGTTAAAAAATAAAAAAATCCAAAATGTTTTTTTTAGGAATTTGAATGATTTTTTTTTGTGTGTGCAACCCCACTTTAACCATCATGGCATGATTGTACATTAAAGTGGTTCTAAAGGCACAAGATTTTTTTTACCTAATGTGTGAGGGTTAAAAAAACCTTCCGCATGCAGTCCCCCCCATACCTACCCTGAGCCCGATCTTGATCCAGTGATGTGCATGAAAGCACATGCTCTGTCCACGCTCTCCCTCCTCTTTAGCTCAGAAACAGCAGTGGCAGCCATTGGCTTTTGCTGCTGTCAATTACAGCCAACGCTGAGCGAGTGGAGGGGGGCGGGGCAGAGTCAATAGACGCAAACAGCGAGACTCTGAATCGAGCCTGCGCGAGTGCAGAGGGAGAAGCTAAGAGCGCCAGTGGGGAACCAGAGAAGAGGAAGATTGTGACAAACTATTGAAAAAAAGAAGGTAAGTAGAACACATCTGTTATTTTAAAGAAAAAAAATTGGTGCATTGCATGTGATGATATCAAGTAGCAACTTCCGGATGGTGTGGTTTCACGGGATGGTATGATGGAAGCCCGCCAATACAAGGAATAATGCAAGCATTACAACGTATTGCTTTACGTGCATTTACCCCTTCTGTCGCAAGACTTGTATGCTAATAAGGGAAGAGAAGAAGTCTTTCAGGAGCTTTCACCAACAGCAGTTCATACTGCGATTTCTCTCCTTTTTAAATGCAAAGAAGCCAGAGAGGACTTCTAGTAGACAGACAGAAAATTGGCAGTGGGATTAGATCACAGTAACCAGTTTTCTCAAACTACTGCAGTAGAGGGGTTTCCTCGGGATATAGATAAACTATATAGACTATATCTTACAAATGATCTCCCGGCACATATCGGCTTCTGGCCAATCCCCTCTACAGCAGAGCTCAAACTAGGGGAGAGAAAAGCAGCACAATGAGCCTATTAGTTGTGCTACAATGCTCGTATGATTACAAGGAACATGCTGATAGAATAAAACAAAGCAACACAGAGAGATGAGCTCATCTGTCTGCTGCTTCTCCTTTCACTGTCCAATCACAGGCTGGGAGAGGAAGAAGACTTGTAACTGCAAATTAAATGCAGGTTTCCTCTCCTGACAAAACTGTCCTGTGTACTAGAGCTGTGCAAGATTGAGGACTGGATAGACAGAATTATAAATCCTTTGACAGATAAATCAACTCCCTTATATGTATTATAGCTGTGAATTCTGCCGTTTGCCTGTAGCTCAGGTATGAGACATTTAACCAACATGCTTCAACCATAAAATGATCAGACTTCGCGCAAAATGAACTTTAAGGAAGAACTCCAGGGAAACAAAACGTTTTTAAAAGTTTGCTAGGTTACAAAGAGTTCAATCGCAAGAGGTGTATGCCACCTCCCAGACTGCTGCCTGTTATTTACAATTTATAACTTAACTGTTTAACCACTTGCTTACTGGGCACTTAAACCCCCTTCCTGCCCAGACCAATTTTCAGCTTTCGGTGCTCTCACACTTTGAATGACAATTACTCAGTCATGCAATACTGTACCCAAATTAATTTTTGTCCTTTTTTTCCCCACAAATAGAGCTTTCTTTTCATGGTATTTGATCACCTCTGGGTTTTTTTTTTTTAATTTTTGCGCTATAAATGAAAAAAGACCGAAAATTTTGAAAAAAATAAAAAAATAAATTTTTTATTTTTTTGTACTCACGGCCACTGCAGCCGTTCATCTCTCCCTCCTCACACGCTGTCTCTGTGTGAGGAGGGAGAGCGGAGCTGACAGATGATCTCATATGTTTACATATGAGATCATCTCTCATTGGATACGCCGATCCGCTGTAAACGGCCGCTGTGATTGGCCGTTTACAGCGATCTGTGACTGGCTGTGTCCGAGGGACTCGGCCAGCACAGAACTTCCCCAATGCGCGCTCTAAGGAACGCGCATTGCGGAAGTAAACAGGAGGACGTCCAGGGACGTCCTCCCGGCAGGAAGCGCCCGCCCTGTAGCCATCTTTCGGCTATAGCCCGGGCGCGAAGAGGTTAAGGACCACCCCACATACATATACTGCAGCAGGGCAGCCCTTAAGTGCAAAATCACGTACCTGTACACAATTCCATTATTTGGATCTGGGGCGCACGCCGCCAGAGCCCTGCTCCCACTGTGATTGGACACAGCGGGAGCCAATCAGTGGGTCCGGCAGATCCGATGTCTGCTGGAAACTGGGCAATCGTTCCGAGAGGGGCAGAACGGTGGTCTGCCTATGTAAACAAGGCAGATCGTAGTTGTGCTAGTAAGACAGATCTTGCATTTCTACTAAGCAAGAACACAGATCTCTGTCTTTCTTCAGTTAAAACATCCCCCACGCAGTTAGAAAACACTAGGGAACACAGTTAACCCTTTGATCACCTTTGAAGTTAACCCCTTCCCTGCCAGTGCAATTTATTTAGCACTGATCACTGTATTACTGGCCCCCAAAAAGTGTCAGATTTGTCTGCCACAATGTTGCAGTCCCGCTAAAAATTGCTGACTGCCACCATTACTAGTAAAAACAATAAAAAATTGCGCAAACCAATCAATATACACTTATTGGAATTTTTTTTACAAAAAATATGTAGAAGAATACATATTGGCCTAAATTGATGAAGAAATTAGATTTTTTTACATTTTTTATTAGATGTGTTTTATAGAAGTAAAAAAAATATTTTTTTTTTTTCAAAATTGACAGTAATTTTTTTGTTTATAGTGCAAAAAATAAAAACCGCAGAGGTGATCAAATACCAGCAAAAGAAAGTTTTTTGTTTTTTTTTTACCCCAAAAATAAAGAAGGACAATTTATTTGTGTACAGTGTCACATGACAAGAGGAATTGTCAGTTAAAGTAACGCAGTGCCGTATCGCAAAAAAAATGGCCTGGTCAGGATTGGGGTAAAACCTTCCAGAGCTTAAGTGGTTAATTGATGCTGGGAATAATAACGATCACTATACATTTGGCTCTCTGACAACAAACCTGCTCTCCTACACAGCCGCCATCCTGCTGTTTGTTTGCCCCTCCTGTCCTCAATTCACTGGACAATTCAGTTTCTGTGAATTCATTCACAGTATACAGAGCATTCTGTGAACAAACGAGGAGGGGCAGAAAGGATAGCCTGTGTATGAAAGCCGCAAGTCTGCTGTTGGGGCACTTCCTAGCATCAGTGAGGATGTCAATCTTAAAGAACAGGCAGCAACTCAAAAGGTGACATACCCCACCTGAGATGTACCCATTTGTAACCCAACCCAAATTTTCAAAAAACAGTTTTTCCTTGAGTCGTTTAAAACAAAGAGAACGCAAAATAAATTTCAACGTCAAAAAAATCTACGAGAGCTTATATAGCAGAAAAAAAACTCACAATAGGGCAGCCAGCATTAGCCAAAAGGATGGGAACCTTTCTATAGGAGGAGAATTTAATCTCTTTCCTCATGACTGGATTGACTTCCACTATCTCATGCGGCAGCTGGTGATAGTCCAGGAAGGCTCGCACCTTACTGCAGAAGGGACAGGTCTTGTACTGGTAGAGTGTAAGCTGTACGCCACCAACTGGGACCTGAAAAAGATAAAAAGAATGATTTAAACAATCCATCCCTTCAAAGAAGATAGAAAAACACCATCCCACACATTACAGGATACCTGTACGTTTACACAAATGAGCTCTCGTAGTATAGCCAAGGACACCAAGCAGCTTTGCAAGTAGAAGCCGTTATTTTTTCCAGCCTTTTACTCTCCTGCGCTTTATGAAATGTCAGCTAGGCCCAGTACTGTGTAAGCATTGCTCAGTTTACATTAAAGGGGTTGTAAATCCTCGTGTTTTTCACCTTAATGAATCCTATGCAAAACTGCCAGTCACGAAACCTCCCCCCATGTTACTTACCTGAACCCCTTCATCTCCTTGGCGGGGAAGCGCTGTCGCTCTATCCACGGGGTCCCGGCTCTTGATTGGATAGATAGCAGCGCAGCCATTGGCTCCCGCTGCAGACAATCAAATCCAATGACGAGAGCGCCAGGGGTGGGGCAGAGTCCGGCATTCGTGACTTTGGACGCAAATGCTGGACTCTGGAGCGCGCCTGCAAGGTAACCCCCTCGGGAGAGCTCTTCTTGTGGGTTATCTGATGTGGGGAGGAGCCGCGATCCTTTACAATCATTTTAAGCTGGTCTGCTCTGTACAGTGTAATGAGCAATGACTCGACACCAGGCCTGACAACAGGGAACAGATCTAGATAAGAATTCAGTTTCTGCAGTTGGCTCTCAGAATACCATGAGATGAACTGATGGGCAGGGTTTAGCTAAACTCATACAGTATTGTCTTCTTACAGCAGTCTGTGATCAGCTTCCACCGTCACTACACAGGTGCAGTATTCTACATTCCACTTTGCTACCCTCAGCAACCTTGAAAAGTAGACTTCTTCTATACCGGGCACTTTCACCCCCTTCCTGCCCAGGCCAGCTTTCAGCGCTGTCACACTTTGAATGACAATTGTGCAGTCATGCAATGCTGAACCCAAATGAAATTTTTTATAATTTTTTTCCCCCCACAAATAGAGCTTTCTTTTGGGGGTGTTTCATCACCAACAAATGAAAAAAAAAACACAGAAAATTTGGAAAAATAAAATAAAAAGATTTTCTTTGTTATAAAATTTAGTAAATAAGTATGTTTTCTCCTTCACTGATGGGCACTGATGAGGAGACACTAATATGCAGCACTGATGGGCTCTTTACTGCGATTATATGGAAAGAACCCGCACACTGAAATCTGTCTTTATTCGATAATCACCAAGTACAAAAGTAATTGCAAACATGTTTCGGCGAAGAGCCTTGTGAACATATCCTCCTTGTGAACATATCCTCCTTGTGAACATATCCTCCTTGTGAACATATCCTCCTTGTGAACATATCCTCCTTGTGAACATATCCTCCTTGTGAACATATCCTCCTTGTGAACAATGCTCTTCACCGAAACATGTTAGCAGTTACTTTGTACTTGGTGATTATCGAATAAAGAATTTGGACAGATTCCAGTGTGCGGGTTATTTCCATTTATCCACTTTTAGAGTTTGTGACGAGTGGGAGGTCGTCTGAACCTGGAGTACCTGGTACCAGTAACCATCACGCATATTTGGAGGTTTTCAATTAGATTGGTGCTATACTGCGTTTACTGTGATTGGCGATGTGGTGCGTCAAAGCAACGCACCACCGATCGCCGCACTAGGTGCCTCCGGGGGTGCACACAAGCAACTTTTTCTGCTGGACGTCTAACTACAGTAAAACCTTGGTTTGAGAGCATTTTGCAAGACAAGCAACATTTTTTAATACATTTTGACGTGATTTACAAGCGATGTCTTTATATACAAGTAGCGACATGTCACAACTGTGTATAAAAGAGAAGAGAGGCGCCTCTTGTAGCAATATGGTTCCATTTAATGAAGGTGCAACATTTAGCAACATATTACTACACTTGGAGGCGCCTCTCTTCTCTTTTAGGGCTCTTTCACACGGACGGACCGTATGTCCGTTTTTCACCCTTCCGTTTTCGGATGAAAAACGGACATACAGGTATCCCTATGGGATAGCGGGTGTCAGCGGATGAGCATCCGCTGACACCCGCTCTCGTCCGTGCCCGCCATGCTCCGTTTCTGCAGACGGAGGAAAACCCCATTTTTTCATCCGTCTGCAGAGCGGATCGGGTGACGACGGACGCTACGGTCCGTCGTCACCCGATCTCCCATAGGGGAGAGCGGCGCTCTGACAGGTCCGTCCCTGCACGGAGTGCAGAGACGGACCTGTCATCTTCTGCTCAGCGGAGATCGCTCCGGCGATCCCCGCTGAGAAAGCGGCTATCCACGGGGCGGATCTGCACTGATCCGCCCCGTGTGAAAGAGCCCTTAGACTCTGTAGCTCCTGCTGGATTTTGCTTCTAATCCCCTTGTGGAGGCTTCCATTTGTGGAGGGACATTTTATAGTTACACAACCTGGTCACATTGCTATAATCTTTTTATATGGACTATAAACTGAAAGACTTATGAATAAATGGTTGTGGAAGGAATCATCTGAGTTTCCATTATTTCTTATGGGGAAATTTGCTTTGATATACGAGTGCTTTGGATTACAAGCATGTTTCTGGAACTAATTATGCTTTTACTGTACAATGTCCAGTCAGAACAAGTCACCGCCCAGCCATCACTTTGCTATGGGCCGGGCAGGATGTGGTTAAACAAAGTACGCACTATTCGTTCTTTTTCTGTTCAACCAAGGGGGTTGAATGAAAAAAATAAAACAGTTGGCTCAGGTTGGAGCCGCTGAACTATGCAAAGTTAGTATAGCGGTCTCCCCTGCTGAGCTGTTGTGTTCTGATAGAGGGATGCCCCCCGACCAGAACAGACCGGAGCTGGTTGGCTGAGAGTGCTGATCGGGAGTTGGTCAGCTGCTGGCTTTGTGCACTGGTGCCCAGTCATGCTGGAACAGGAAGGGGCCATCCCCAAACTGTTCCTACAAAATTGGGAACATGAAATTGTCCAAAATGTCTTGGTATGCTGACGCCTTAAGGAGTTCCCTTCACTAGAACTAAGGGGCCAAGCCCAACCCCTGAAGAACAACCCCACACCATAATCCCCCCTCCACCAAATGATTTGGTGCACAAAGCAAGGTCCATAAAGTCACGGATGAGCGAGTTTGGGGTGGGGTAACTTGACTGGCCTGCACAGAGTCCTGACATCAACCTGATAGAACACGTTTGGGATGAATTAGAATGGAGACTGTGAGCCAGGCCTTCTCATCCAACATCAGTGCCTGACCTTACAAATGCACTTCTGGAAGAATGGTCAAACATTCCCATAGACACCCTCCTAAACCTTGTGGACAGCCTTCCCAGAAGAGTTGAAGCTGTTATAGCTGCAAAGGGTGGGCCAACTCAATATTGAACCCTGCGGACTAAGAGTGGGATGCTATTAAAGGTCATGTGTGAACCCACTAACACTAACCGCGGGGCGTGACCGGATGGAGGAGGGTGTGTGTGTGAGAGAGTAGGTGCCTGTCCTCCTCTCTCTATCTCTCCTCCGCTCTACCCCCGAGAATTCCGCGACTTGCGAGGACCTGCCTATGAGACCGGTCCCCATGTACCTTGTAAATGCTGCGGGTTGGATAGGTGAAGATCGCGGGATGCGGCGACGCTGATTTGTAAAGCTTCGTTTTGAAAAAACCGCTGACCGCAGCAAGCGAGGAGATCCTGGAGATCCTGGAGACGTGATAGGCTGCCTCCCCCGCTCCGTCATCAACCGTCATCAACCCGCGACAGACAGCTGACGGCTAGCCGCGCAGTGAGAGCGACCGGCGCCTGCTGATAGGCCGGTATCCCTTCCCATGCTATTTACAGGCGCCGGGGAGCTGAGAAACCTTCAGCGGCAGCAGCGAACAGTGGCACAGAGCAGAGCTGAATCAGAGGAGAGAGCGGAACACCACAAGTGGAGACGAAGGGGGGCCAAAGATTAAAACTAACCCGTAGGAGGGACGCATGCTGAGAAAGCCTACAAGGACTCTTAAAGTGCTACTCGAGCGCCCGAGCGACCCTGGTGGGGTGAAACCGAGGTCTAGCAACTGCTTTTTGGACTCTGGTCGTTCTCGCACCTTGGTACCCTGAAACCACTTGACAACAGCCATCAAAGGGGGCGAAAAGAGAGAGCCTCCCCTTGTCTGAGGTCATCTGAGGGGTAAGTGAAATTATACCGCAAAAATTACCCTGTAAAGTGATCTGTGACAAGAGACTAGCCAGAGGAAAGGATAATTTGGATGTGGTACCAGGAAAAAAAGAAAAAAAAGGGGGCAAGACTGCATAGGACATTATTAATCCATTTTTCAATATATTGTTACCGCCTATTGCCTATTGCTCACTGATTTGAAACCCCACAGTGCAGTGCAAAGTTTAAGGAGAAGATATCTTGGCCCGAAGGGAGTTAAAGGGAAGGAGGGAGCTAAACTGCCCCCCCCCCCAAAAAAAATTTTCCACTTCTGAAAGCCGGGTTGGCGGACGGAAGATAATCAACCATAGTCGTGATAAATCTGGTCTACTGGAAGGGGACAAGGGAGGCTGAGTGGGATAGTGGAAAAACTTGCAGTATACATCATATGAGCCAGCGTGCCAGCGTGCCAGTATGCCGTCACAACGCACCACTAAAGCAAGTCAAGCTGCAAGTCAAACAGCTGCAAAGCTGGAGAAATTTGCTCATATCCCAGGACAGACCCCCCCCAAAAATTCCCAGCAAGGCCAACAGGGACATATCAATAAACAAATCGGAGTGCCGGGTACAAGGAAAAGCCAAGGGCAGAGTAATCCACCATTGATATTGGAGATGGGTGACCCAACGGGGAGATCCCAGGTCCAAACGCTTGAGGCAGCTCGAGAGCCACCATCAGAGGAGGGGGCCGCAGCGGACCCCGAACCCTCATTAAAAGAGGTCCTGAATGTAGTGAATTCCTGCAGAGACTGTTTGAGAGAAGTGACGGCTCAACTTAAAATAATACAGGATGAGCTCTCCCATGTGAGACATGATATACAACAAGTCCAAGAGAGGACCTCAGCCTTGGAGGAGAGACTGGGACTGATTGAGGACGATCTGGCCCCCCTTAAAAGAGAGATGAAAGCCATGAGAGATCAGCTAGTTAAACAAGAAAACAAAATGGACGAAATGGAAAACAGGATGAGGAGAAAGAACATACGCATAGTAGGACTACCCGAATATAGTGAGGGCCCAGACCCAGTGGGGTTCCTTGAAAAGTGGCTTATCGAGGTGCTAGGCCAGGAGAACTTCTCACAATTTTTTGCAATAGAGAGAGCGCATAGAGTTCCTACCAGACTCCCCCCGTCAGGAGCCCCTCCAAGACCCCTGCTGGCTAAAATCCTACACTTCAAGGATAAAGTGTCCATTACCCGTAGAGCTAGAGAAATGGGGAACATTTTGTATAAGGGCTCCAGGATATCATTCTACCCAGATTTTTCTCCTGATCTACAAAAAAAGAGAGCAAAGTTTGGAGAAGTGAAACGCAAACATAGGATAGCGCTCTTTACCAGCCGGGAACTGGAGAGCGTAATTAGCAAAATTTTGCTGTTCTAACAGAACTGTCTCCCACTAAAAGTGGGCTATCTCGCCAAATTTTTTATTTTTTTTATTTATTTTTTTTTATTTTTTCTTTTTTTTTTTTTTTCTTGATTGTTTAAAATCTTTTTTTTTTTTTTTTTTGGGGGGGGAGGGGGTGGAACCGGGAAATGGAGACGGTGAGCATACTCTCATTGAACGCTAAGGGACTTAACGTCCCGGAAAAAAGACGTATGCTAATGGCAGAGCTATACCGGAAGAAGTCGGATATCGCCTTCATCCAGGAGACGCACTTCAAAGATAGTAAGTTACCAATTTTAAAAAACAGATTTTTCCCAGTAGCTTACCATTCTACGAATAATTTCACTAAAACATGCGGGGTGTCGATAATAATCTCATCTAAGGTACCATGGACATGTGTGGAGGAAAAAGCAGACCTAAGGGGACGTTATCTCTTCCTAAGAGGCATGATTGGCAGCATTGAGGTAACATTGGCTAGTATATATGCACCTAATTCTCAACAGGAGACATTCATTACCCAAACACTAGATCTACTGAACGAATTCACTAAGGGCCAACTTATACTTGGTGGTGATTTTAATATACCACTAATACCGTCTGAAGATACCTCCTCAGGGAAATCCTCGATACCGGTTAGCGCACGGAAACGAATTTCCAGAGCGCTACATAAGGCGCAGCTGATAGACGTATGGCGTATTTTCCACCCGGCTGAGAGGGATTATACCTTTTATTCTAATCCACATAAACAATATTCTAGAATTGATTATTTTCTTATCCCTCATTCACAATTGCAAGCGGTTCGAGAGGTAGTAATTGACCAGATTACATGGTCAGACCATGCGCCAATTCAACTATCATATGCATTAACTGACTATCTAGTTTCGAGGACAAGAACCTGGAGGCTAAATGAGAGCCTACTACAGGACACGGAAGTAATGGAAGAGGTGACTAGAGAACTAGAGTTTTTTTTTTCGAAGTAACGATACCCCGGATAGTAACATGAATATGGTATGGGAGGCGCATAAGGCGGTAATGAGGGGGATATTCATTAAGCATGGCTCTCGTATAAAGAAACAGCGCTCTAAGCAACTGACCTATCTCTTGAATGAATTAAAACTAGTGGAAGCACAATATAAGCATGCTCAAACAGCAACACTGGAGACTGAATTAATAATCTTACGTAAAAAAATTGTAGACTTGATGTTATTTAAAGCAAAAGCACAAAATCAGATATGTCGGAGGGTATCATACGAGTCGGGCAATAAATGTGGAAAGGTACTAGCTAGGACTCTAAGAGAACAAGTTCTCGGGAATTATATACCGCATATAGTGAAGGCAAATGGACAAAAATGCTCCCTTCCTAAAGATATTGTGAAGGAGTTCGAAAAGTATTACTCAGCCTTATATAATCTACAGAAAGAGCCCCCTCTATTGGCTAAGACAGAAGAATACTTAAGGAAATCTCAAATGCCAAAACTTACATCTGAGGTCAGTAAATTATTGGATGAACCATTTACACTAGAAGAGATCCAAAAAGCGATCGGATATATAAAACAAGGAAAGGCGCCAGGCCCGGATGGGTATACCATTGCCTATTATAAAACCTTAATAGTCCCTCTCGGTAAATTTATGCTGAAGTTTTTTAATAACCTGAGCCTGGACACGAAACTCCCCCGAGATACCCTTATGGCTTATATTGCAGTGATCCATAAAGAGGGGAAAGATCCCACAGCATGTGGCAGCTATAGGCCAATCTCGCTTCTGAACACTGATCTGAAAATCCTAACGAAAATTATAGCTGGTAGAATTCAAGAGTACATCCCAGCCTTAATCCATCTGGACCAGGTTGGATTCGTACCCACCCGGGAGGCCAGAGACAATGTAACTAAGGTGATAAACCTACTACATGTCGTAAATAGGAAACAAATCCCATGTGTCTTTATAGGAACGGACGCAGAAAAGGCTTTTGATAGGGTCGATTGGCAATATATGATGGCAGTGCTAAGGCATGTAGGAATGGGAGACGTTATGATGGCCCGCATATGCTCAATATACTCAGAACCTACAGCACGAGTTAGAGCTAATGGGGTCCTGTCAGAGCCCATTATAATTAAGAATGGAACAAGACAAGGCTGCCCCCTATCGCCACTCCTATTTGCTCTGGCACTGGAGCCATTCTTATGTACGATCCGGCTAAATCCGGATATCGGGGGAGTGCCGATAGGGGGCACCCAACAGAAAATATCCGCATATGCGGATGATATGATGTTCTCACTTACAAACCCAATAATCTCCTTACCGATGCTTCTTAGTGAATTTAATAGGTATGGTACTCTATCTAATTTGAAGATTAATTTTGATAAGTCGGAGGCAATGGGAGTGGGCATAAAACATTCGGAGCTTCTAAACTTTCATAACAGTTTTAAATTTAAATGGACAACATTAGCTTTAAAGTATTTGGGGACATATATACCATCTAATATATCTAAAATATTCGAGTTAAACTTCCCACCACTGTTAAGAGAAACGCGGGCATTAATTGACAAATGGAAAACAGGACTACACTCGTGGCTCGGAAGATGTAACATTATTAAGATGTGTATACTCCCTAAATTC